>BQNB010012278.1:17975-46079 GCA_026074375.1 Tanacetum coccineum | reverse complement strand
TAAATGAGCTAGGTACCTTGGACTTTCTATTTATAGCATGATTGAAACCTTAAACTACCTAAAAGGAAACCATGGGAGCTTTGTGGTTTAAGTACATGGTGTAAGAGCTCTCCTCCTCCCTAGGAGGAGGCCACGGCTCAAAATGGGTCTAGGGTACAAGTGATGTGCCAATTTATGGATACATGGGATACATGGTACTTCTTGTAAGGTTTATGAGTTGTAAAGTATAACTTAGTGGGTTTTAAGGATTCATTTCATGTACATACATGTTGAATCCGGTTTTCTTTGTTTATAAGTAGAAAAGGAATTAAATTTTATGTATTGGGTATAAAAGTGGGTATTGGTTTGAGTATAGATAGGTATAGGTGCTTCCGGGTATGCCCGAATGTATTTTATTGCAAAACGTAGACGTTTTACGTAACCAATAAAAATAAAATATGAAAAGTTAATAATTATGCTCTTAATAATTATATAACACTTGATTGACGTAAACTTTTACTTGTTTGGTATCTGTTTACGTTGAATGATGATTTTTAGTTTACGCGATTTAACTATAAGATAATAATTAAAAGCGAACGCGTAAAACCCTAAAAATAAATAATGAAAATAATTGAGTCGGGAAATGACCTGAAAATGTGAAATGTAACATATGATCTTGTATCTTGTGCAATGAATGGTATCGTCGCATCCCGCGTTTCCACCATTGACGGGGTGTGACAGATTGGAATCAGAGCCAAGGTTATAGAGAATGCCAGTTTTTATAAAATAAAAAGCGCAACTATAACCAGAAAGTGAAGTCCGTTTTTAGTAAAACCTCAAACATGGCGAAAGTTGAATAACCCAAGCAGTTCATGGTATTATTCCTAAATTACGCATAGCCTGATCAACTATGCTTAAGTCAGGAAAGACGATGAAATAATGGGGTTAGTTTTCTAAAGCTATGTTAAGGGGAGGGAAGGGAAGTGTGAGTAGTGTGACCACCTGAAAATAATAGGATGTAAAGTAATAAGAACACTTGCGAGTGTTGAGATTGAGATTGTGTTGATTTTAGGATTGCCATGCTGCCTTAGTAGTAGTAGTAGTGTGCAATGCCTAGAGAGTGTAAGTAAAAATTGTCGCTAGTAGCGATGATTGATTGTTTGATGTTGGCCACTCTTTCCTTAGTGTGGTGCGTGTTACCTTGAGAAATTTTGTGGATAGTCGTTGGTAGCGACGTGATTTGGAAATGTGCTTTGGTGGATTGTGTGTTTTATGTGTTGACCAGTTGTGCCCGTTAGGTATCGAACCTGGTCGGTGATTATTGTTCGTATTCTTTCCGTTATATTTAATATATATATATATTTAGAAATAAATGTTATCCTTAGAGGCTGTACGTTAGGATTATTAGGTTATCCGTTCCACATCGATCTAATGCCTGTAGAACTTGGTAGTTTTGACGTCATCATCGATACGAATTGGTTAGCGAAGTACCACGCGGTGATCGTTTGTGATGAGAAGATCATCCGTATCCCTTATGGAGATGAGGTGTTGATAACCCGAGGTGATGATTGTGACAACGGTGGAAGTAATTCGAAGCTGAATATCATATCGTGTACGAAGACCCAGAAGTATATTCAGAAAGGATGTCAAATTTATCTAGCGCAAGTTACATCCAAGAAGGCTGAGGATAAGTCGGGGGAGAAACGACTTGAGGACGTACCAATTGTACAAGAATTTGCAGAAGTCTTTCCAAAGGACTTGCCTAGACTACCACCTGCTCGACAAGTTGAATTTCAAATCGACTTAGTCCCTGGTGCTGCACCTGTAGCACGAGCCCCGTATCGATTAGCACCAGCCGAAATGCAAGAGTTATCCACTCAGTTGCAAGAACTTTCTGACAAAGGATTTATAAGACCCAGTTCCTCACCCTGGGGAGCTCCGGTTTTGTTTGTCAAAAAGAAAGATGGATCTTTTCAGATGTGTATCGACTACCGTGAACTAAACAAACTTACTGTGAAGAACCGATACCCACTTCCGAGAATCGACGATTTGTTTGATCAACTTCAAGGGTCAAGAGTCTACTCTAAGATCGACCTGAGATATGGTTATCACCAACTCAGAGTTCGTGAGGAAGACATCCCAAAGACGGCGTTTAGGACTCGCTATGGTCACTACGAGTTCCAAGTAATGCCATTTGGCTTGACTAACGCACCTGCAATATTCATGGATTTGATGAATCGAGTGTGCAAACCGTATCTGGATAGATTCATGGTCGTATTCATCGATGATATTTTGATCTACTCCAAGAGCAGAAAAGAACATGAAGGGCACCTTAAGTTAATTTTGAAGTACTATAACGAGGATGATTGTACGCCAATTTTCCAAAAAAGTTTTTGGGGTGGGGGCGATTTTTGGCTGTCTAAGGTATAATTTCTTGGTCACGTGATTGATAGTGAAGGCATTCACGTTGATCCAACTAAGATTGAGTCAATCAAGGATTAGGCGTTACCCAAGACACCAACTAAGATTCATCAATTTTTTAGAGATCGCTAGGCCTATGACAAAATTGACCCAGAAAAGCGTGAAGTTTGATTGAGGAGAAAAGGCAGAAGCTGCGTTTCTGCTGTTGAAACAAAAAGTATGTAGTGCGCAAATTTTGGCCTTACCCGAGGGAAGTAAGAACTTTGTGGTATACTACGATGCTTTGCATAAAGGGTTGGGCACGGTTTTGATGCAAAAGGAGAAAGTCATAGCTTACGCATCCCGCCAACTCAAGGTTCATGAGAAGAACTATACCACACACGACCTAGAACTTGGTGCAGTAGTGTTTGCCTTGAAGATGTGGAGACACTATCTGTATGGTACGAAGTGTGTCGTGTTCACTGATCACAAGAGTTTGCAACATATTCTTGATCAGAAAGAGTTGAACATGAGACAACGACGGTGGTTAGAGTTGTTGAGCGATTACGACTGTGAGATCCGATACCACCCAGGAAAGGCGAACGTGGTGGCTGATGCACTAAGCCGAAAGGAAAGAATTAAGCCATTACGAGTTCGGGCCTTAGTTATGACTATTGGGTTAAACCTACCTAAGAAGATTCTGAGTGCTCAATCGGAAGCCAGAAAAGAAGAGAATTTCATAATCGAAGACCTGCATGGTATGATTAATAAGCTTGAACCTCATGCTGACGGAACGTTATGTTTGAACAACTGAAGTTGGATTCCGTGTTTTGGTGACTTGAGGGCTTTGATTAAGCACGAGTCTTATAAGTCAAAGTATTCCATCCATCCTGGATCGGATAAGATGTACCAAGACCTGAAGAAGTTGTACTGGTGGCCCAACATGAAAGCAAAAATTGCCACCTACGTCAGCAAGTGTTTAACGTGTGCCAAGGTTAAGGTAGAATATCAGAAGCCGTCTGGATTGTTGGTTCAACCAGAGATACCCCAGTGGAAATGGGAAAACATAATGATGGACTTTGTGACTAAGTTGCCAAAGACGACAACCGGTCAAGACACGATTTGGGTAATCGTTGATCGTCTCACTAAGTCTGCTCATTTCTTACCCATGAGAGAAGATGACACATTAGAGAAGTTGACGAGACAATACATAAAGGAAGTAGTCTCAAAGAATGGAGTGCGGGTTTCGATAATCTCTGAACGGGATGGGAAATTCACTTCACATTTTTGGAAGTCTCTTCATAAAGTGTTAGGTACTCGATTGGATATGAGTACAGCTTACCACCCACTAACCGATGGACAAAGTGAGAGGACCATCCAAACGTCGGAAGACATGTTGTGTGCATGTGTACTCGACTTTGGAAAGGGTTGGGATAAACATTTACCGTTGGTAGAGTTCTCGTACAATAACAGTTACCATACCAGCATTAAGGCTGTACCGTTTGAGGCGTTGTATAGGCGTAAGTGTCGATCACCTATCTGTTGGGCTGAAGTTAGAGATAGTCAGCTCACTAACCCATAGATCATCCATGAGACAACCGAGAATATTGTTCAAATCAAGAGCCGTATACCAGCCGCCCATAATCGTTAAAAGAGCTATGCCGATGTAAGACGGAAACTACTTGAGTTTCAAGTGTGAGATAAGGTCATGCTGAAAGTATCACCATGGAAAGGGGTGATATGTTTTGGCAAACAGGGAAAGCTGAAACCTCGTTATATTGGACCTTTTAAGATCATAGCTAAAGTTGGAACCGTTGCTTATCGACTAGAACTTCCGAAGCAGTTGAGCAGAGTTCATAGTACGTTCCACGTCTTGAATTTGATGAAATGTATGTCTGACGAAACCCTTGCTATACCGTTGGATGAAATCCAAGTTGACGATAACCTTCACTTCGTTGAATAACCTGTCGAGATCATGGAAGCCCCCCCGTGAGGTCAAGCATTTGAAGCAGAGATATATTCCAATTGTCAAGGTATGGTAGAACTCTAGGAGAGGTCTTGAGTTTACGTAGGAGCATGAAGACCAAATGCAGCAAAAGTACCCGCACCTTTTTCCTAATCCTCGAGCTCGACTTGGCTTGATTGCAGTGCTACCCGCAACTATTGTCCAGAATGACAAAACTATTATCAACCCAACCCTTGCCTCTTGGATGGTTGCTGACCAGTGGACTATAATCATTCTTCATGCCTCATTATCCGAAGAAGCTATCTCTATGATTGTCGGACTCACCACCGCTCGTAACATTTGGGCTGCCCTAGAGGCGGCCTACAACAACTCTTCTATTGAGCGTGTTCAAAACCTCCGAGCTCAACTTTGACAAACATAAAAAGGTGAAAAATGGGTTGTTGAATTAGGTCATTCGTTTAAGCTTATATGCGAGCAACTAAGTGCTATCGGGCATCCGGTTGATACCACCGATCAAGTACATTGGTTTCTTTGTGGTTTAGGTCTGACATTTGAAACATTCTCTACATATGTCCGTTCATCTAGACCTCAACCAACTTTTTTGGATCTCTTGGCTAGGGCAGAGAGCCATGAATTGTTTATCAAAGCATTACATGGGTCCTCTCCACCTACTGTTGCATTCTTGACCCAATCTTCTCAGCAAAAGTCTGGTTCTAATGCCTCGACTCGTGGTCATCGCAACTATATATCGAGGAGGATACCAAAACTCTCGTGGCAACTAGAATAATCAAGGAGGAAGAAGGCCACCCTACTGCCAACTTTGTAGAACTCAAGGCCATTACGCAAGCTCGTATCTAAAACTTGCATCATATACGGCTTCTGCTACTCCTATGGATGACACATTAGCCCGTGCGTTTCATGCAAAATGCCATGTCTCAAGCGTTAAACCTGTCTGGTAATATGATCAGAGCACAGCCATATGACCAACATCCCTAGAATTCTGAATACAAACCTAAGCCTCCTATTGGTAACAAAATTGTTTATTTTGGTAATAGAAACTCTCTAGCTATTTCCCATATTGGTGATGTTAATATCCTCGGCTCTATTAAATTACCAAATGTTTTGGTTGTCCTAAATCTCACCAAAAACCTGTTATCTATGAGTAAACTTACTAAAGATAGCGGTGTGGATGTATTGTTCCCGCATCCTTATTTTTATATCCAGGATCGTCAAACCACTCAGGTCCTAGCACGTGGTTGCCGTAATTGCGACTTATATGCTTTACACATAGGTCATGAAGCATTGGTTGTATGACACCTCATAAATTTTCGATCAATATTTTAGCCGTTTCCATTTGGTAATTTGAATTTTTAATGTTTCGTTTAATTTTTTCGGGTAACCGAGAAGTTGTTTTGTTATTTACTGAGAATCATTGCCGAAAGTGATCCGTGCACCCAATCATCGTAGTCTTTCGTTAGTAGACGCGTTTTTACATTATTAATTGATATTTAAAATTTCAGAAATTTACGTGAAGTCGTTATTTGTTTTTGTTAGTTGCGTGTTCTGGATACGTTTAATAGCTTAAGAATATGCATGAAACCTTGAAATTAAATCAAATAAGAGCACTACATTCCTAGAATGTTGGAGACCAATTAATCCCCCCTTGGCCTTGTTTACAACCGAATATACACACACACACATACACTTGGGATACCAATTTGAAATTTGCAATTCTAGGAGACATAGATCCATTTATCTAGCTTAGTACTAGTCCTTCCTTGATTCTTATTCGAGGACCATTTTAGTCCCTCTTTGTTCCTTGTCTCCACACCTGCCACACACACACATCCATGTACATTGTGTGTTTTGAATCCTAGCTTACAAGTTACATATCTAAGCCTTTTATATATCATTCATTCATTCATTTCTCATCACTTTCTCACACTAGAAAAATAAACACACACAGTCTATTTTCTTCTCTTTTGTTCGAACCACCAAATACACACAACTCTTACTTTTTAGTTTTTGATCAAACCATTTGAAGATATATTGTTCGAGGTTGATTCTTATTATATTCGGGTAGTTTATAAACAACGTTTGGGCTGTTCTTTGTTTCTAATCATCTTCTCATCACATTTTCTTGTAAGTAATCTCTTTTTTTTCATAAATGAGTTGTACTTTTGCATTCGTATGATTATTCCAAACAAGGTGTACAAAGCGGATCGTTGTGAAAATCATTATCTATTTTTCTATAAAACTACAAGTCTCAAAGTTTAATCTTTTTTATTTATAAATAGAAGAACATGAAAAGTAGTTGTACTTTTGCGTTTAAAAGTTCGTTGCGATCATTATGAAATATATATATATATATAATATATATAATAGATAAAAAATTGATAAAATTATAATGTATTAGATATATATATATATATATATATATATATATATATATATATATATATTGTTATTACTACGGCTATATCATTTATTTGAGATTATCGTATATAGTGACTTTAAATATTGATGTCGAAGGGATTAAGTTAGATGTTGGTTTTGTTGAAAGCGTGAATTGAAAGTCGATGATGGTTAGGTTTAGAATGGATTTGTTGCAATACTTGCGGTGTTGTCGAAAATTGTACGGATAGACTTTTTGGAGTCCTATGTAATTTGGTTATGAACCATATGTGTCTTACACATGGTGTTTTAAAAACTTATTTGTCATGTTGGTAACTTAATAAAATGTAGGATCGTGACTAAGTTAGTTGTTGGATATTCTTACAGGTCAATAAAAGATGTACTTTTATAAAACAGATATTTTCACGAGTCGAGTCGGATAAAAATGGAAAGTTGATATTTTTAGAGAGGCATGTCGAAATTTTATAAACTCTATAAATGTGTCGAAAAATATACTTTTATTATCAGACTAATGATGAAATGAAGAATAAGGATAAGTGTCGAGTTTAGGTCAACCTTTGCGGTTATTAAGTCAACTTTGGTGTGTCGGGTCACTAAAAGATGAAATACACTAAAAGACGAAATACACTAAAAGACAAAATATACTAAAAGACAAAATATACCAAAAGACAAACTATATTTAAGATGTTTCAAAGTGTTGAGACTTGTCAAATCTTATCACTTTCGAAAGTATGTTTTGAAATGGATACGCCGTGTCTACTCATGCTCGGATGATCATCTCTTGCGTTAAGCGTTATTCGTTGTACATTATTCTTAAATGAAAACTATATGCTAGGTTGTCGTTAGGACCGTGTGATTCGTCTTCACTTAATTGATTTCTTTTGATCCACAACTCGCTTAAGGTGAGTTTATAGCCCCATATTTTACTCGTTTTGAATAAATGTTTTATAACTTGGGGTGAGAAACATTGCTTGTTTTTAAAACTGGACACAAGTACTATAAGTGAGAATTTTCCCTGTTTACGTGTTGCCTAAGTAGCGTTTAGACCACTATTGCCCGAATTATCATGAACCGTTAATTACCTTTGTCCGATTGGCTGGTTAAGTAAGCGCGAGTGAATAAATAGATATATTGGGACTAATTATCTCTATCCGGGTAAGAAGCACTTACTTGTTCGAGTTTGCCAAGAACAAACGGATATTGTCGTGTCGAATCTAGTTAGGTGGCTTTGGTCGGACACCTGTAAGGGCAAGCTGTACTTGGCATGTTATATGCTACTTTCCACTATTAGCTTCGGTGTCACGAGCTTAGTGTAACGTAAAAGCCTCTTTATGTGAAGTTGTATTTGTTATAACTGTCGCATACGTTTTGAAATCTTGTGGTCCACTATAATAACGTTTGAACTAAACCTATTAATTCACCAACTTTATGTTGACGTTTTAAGCATGTTTTCTCAAGTGCTTAGCTTGGATGTCGTTGCTTGATTTATGTGAAGTCTATTTTCCCGAACCGGATTTTAAGAACTTATCTATGATTTTACCTATGTTTAAATACCGTTGTTGAACTCATTTAAGCTTCCGCATTTTGACTCTTAATCATTTGGTTTGATCGATTTAAAACTTATTACTATTTTAATTTAATGCAACGGTGTTTATTTTCAAAGCGTACCCCTAGAGGTCGTTCTATATGCTTTGAAACTAAGATAATCATGAACGTCACGCCCCTGGACGCTTATTCGGACAGGATGTTAGAAACACGAAAAGTGTCGGTCACTTCCATTATATCTTTAGATAGCTCGTAAAGTAATATTTGGAAACTAGATAGGCTCGCTTTAACGGGGGAAAAAAAAGGAAAAGCCCATGGAAAGCCCATGAACTTAGCCCATTAGGTCGACCCCTATCTTTTGTATAAATACCCTCTCCACACATGGAGAGGGTGTTGGTTGGTTGTTTTTCTCACATAATCTAACATTCCATTTTCTCTTTACTTTCTCTCACTAGAAACATCCTTCTAACCCCTTTCTCTCTCTAGTATTCTTCATAGTTCCTTATGTGTTATAGATTACTAGTATTCTTCAATTGGTATCAAGAGCCATGGGGTGATAGTGTTTGTGATTGTGTTCGTTGTTTACTCGTTGGTACTAATCCTTGTGGTTCGAATCGTACAAAAGTTTTTCAACTTTTGTGGGTTTAAAAACTATAAAGTTCACTACTTTCTTATTTCTTTGTCTTAGTATTATCTATTTGTACAAGCAAAACCTTGGAAAATACATAAAAATCTTTACTTTTATAAGTTTTGGTTCGAAAAAATGTATTTTTGAGTCAAACTCTTGATTTGAAATTTTTTGTGTTAAAAAGTTTAAAGATTGCATTTTTAAGGTTCTACTAGGCTTAGATAAGTATGTTGTACAAGAAATTTTGGGTAAAAATGTCAAAAAGTGAGTCTTTTAGTGTTTTGGAAAAGTTGAAGTTCGTTTTTGTAGGAGGCGAATTAGTTTTGTTCTTGAAGGCAAATTAGTTCTTATCTTTGAAGGCGAATTAGTTTTGTTCTTGAAGGCGAATTAGTTCTTATCTTTGAAGGCGAATTAATATTCACCGTTGAAGGCGAATTAGTGTTTTTTTCTTTGGAAGGCGAATTAGTATTTTCTTTAGGAGGTGAGTTAAGTTCTCTTTACAAGGCGAATTAATTTCGTTTCCAAGGCGAATTAATCTTTGTTTCCTAACGCGATTTAATTTTTTCTTTGTTACCAAGGCGAATTATTCCCAAGGCGAATTACACTTTTCTCCAAGGCAAATTAAGATTCTTTTTCGAGGCGAATTAAGATCTCTTTGCAAGGCGAATTCAAGAGTTATCTAAGGTAAATTAATTTTCTTTTGAAGGCGATTTAATCCTCTTTCTTAGAAGGCGATTTAATCCATACTCCTTTGAAGGCGAATTAATATCTCTCCTAAAGAGGCGAATTATTCAAATTTGCTTTCATAAATTATACGGTTTATTTCTTTAATTTGTAAAATCCCGTGAAACGTAATCAAGTATAGTAAAATCCCATGTATTCTTAAGACTTAAAACACCTAAAACAAACTCACTTTAACACAATTACTTCTTATCACTGTCCGATCAACTAGTAATCTAATAACATCAAAATTAAAATGGATTCAATGATTCCTATTGGACAAAAGAATACTCTTGCTGAGTACATGATACTCTCTGGTGCTGACAATTGTCCACCAATGTTGGACAAAGACATGTATGATTCTTGGAAAAGTAGAATGGACCTATACATGCAATACAGAGAGCACGAAAGAATGATACCTGAATCAGTTAAACACGGTCCACTCATTTGGCCTATGATTGAAGAAAATGGTGCCAGACAAAGAAATATGGGCTTAATTGTCTTGCTAACCGAGAAAATCCAAGCTGATTGTGATCTTAAGGCAACTGATATCATTCTTCAAGGTCTACCATCTAATATCTATTCACTTGTTAATCATCACAGAGTTGCCAAAGATCTATGGGAAAAAGTTCAACTTCTAATTGATGACATCAAATAACGTCTATTTTATAACATCATTTATCCCATGTTATTAACCCATTTTGTATAGTTATTGCAAAGAATTGTTACTTAATCATTTATATTTGAGAATTGCAGTAATTATGGAGTAATTGGTGAAAATTAGCAAAAGGCGCGCATTCTAGAGCTTAAAAGATATTTTGAAGATTACTGTTCTGAAGACCAATACGTCATATCCATCAAGGAAGATACGGCGTATCCGTGCCTACACTCACCAAAGACATAGAGAAATAAAGATCAATACGCCGTATCCCGAGAGAATCAATACGCCGTATTCAAGATATGGAATCAATATAATATTCTGGAAGATATCAAGCGTGGTCCCTACTCTAAGAAATCCCCAATACGCCATATCCAACACTTGGATACGCCGTATCTAACTGACTTCCAGACCTTATAAATAGGAAACTTAAAAACGAGTTTTAAGTGTACTAAATCATATTCTCGATACCTAAACCACAAAATTTTTTCAAGCATAATTTTGTGAAATTACTTGATACATAACCCGCACACAATAACCCTTGTTAGATATTATGAGGATTTAACCTTTCCGTTTCCAAATGTTTACCCAAATTCTACAAAATATGAGTGTGCCGGTGATGTTGTAGACTTTAGAACTTGGCTTGGTATATCACTCGAGACCGCAATGATAAGTACTATGGATTTAGATGAAGTAACTTGTTTAAATTGGTAAATTTTAGGATTACACCCAAATCGCCTTTACATGTTGCTTATTAACTAACTACACCAGTTAGTTAACCTCCCTTTGTTTACTCTCATTTTAAGAGTAAGATACCTCTAGAACAACCCGTAGAGCCAATCCTTTAGGAACTACACCAATTATTTGTTTGGTTACACCTTTACACCTTAGCCTACCCTTTTAGATTAAGTTTATTTTACAGTTGCTAGTTTCTTAAAGTGTAAAGTTTGTATTTCCCGAGTCTTGTGTTAATTTTGGTACGGTTGAAAGAAATTTGCACATCGCAAATGGGAATGTATATTATAGTTAAAACTCATGTATTTTTACTACCATCGCAATTAATGGTACGTTTGAAAAATGAAGAATTATCGAAGGAATAATCCGAAATTATTATGATCGTGAAGATGGTAAAACTACTCCGAGTTTTGTAGTATAGTGTTAAATAAAAAAGAAAAAAAAGAAAAAAAATTAAAAAAATTCAACAAAAAAGAGAAGAAAAGTTTGAAGATAATCATTTCGCAACTACCGAAGGAATTACACAAAGGATCGATTATTCGTTGATACAAATCGACGATGTAGAGTACTGTATAAAGTGGTAGATATCGCCACTTGCCTTGTAAAGCATGTAAAGTTTGGGATGAATAGGAAGTTGACCGTTACGGAAACGCCAACTTAGGTTGTTGTTTTTGATCTATGATCAAGACGTTGTAAATAGTTGTGTCTTTATCATGGTAACGGTGAGGAAAAGGTGTCTAGCAACTTGTATTTTAGACTTAATCTATTAGTTTCGTAATTTTTATTTAACAACAATTTATTTCCCTTTCCTAATCATTAACCATGGGTTTTACGCGAATGAGGATGTGATCAAACATGCATGTCTATTCCGTCGTTACGGCCATGTATTCATGTCTCAGCTGCCTTGTTGGTTTATTACTATTGGTGAAAGTTAGAAGATCTATACCCTATATTACTCTACTATTCCTACTCTTTAGCTTATTTGAGGTGGGAGTGAGCAGTCTCATGTGTCTATCCCGTCGTGACGGGTGTGTATGTGTGGTCTTTGTCGCCCTCCTGGAATAGTGGTATCGATAAAGATTAGTTAGAATAATCAACCTTAAGACTTATCATACAAACCCATATTTACCTTTATAAACTTGTTACTCCTTAGCTTTAGTTGTGGAGATGTGTATCATTGCCAAGCTTATGATAGAATACTCGTCATGACCAAGCCATTAAGAGAATTAGTTACATGTTACCACATAGATTAGTTGAGTGATTTGAGTGTTTTTATCTTCCTATTTCGTGAGGTGTTTGGTTGTGTACTTGTAATAGATCAAATAAATGCTTTAACAGAAAATATCTTTAGGGATACATTTTTATAAACTTCTAAAGGCTACTTGAGGACAAGTAGGATTCAAGTGGGGGGATATTCGTTGACATCAAATAACGTTTATTTAATAGCATCATTTATCCCTTGTATTTAACCTATTTTGTATAATTATTGCAATGAATTGTTACTTAATCGTTTATATTTGAGAATTGCAGTAATTATGGAGTACTTGGTGAATATTATCAAAAGGCACGCATTCTGGAGCTTAAATTAAGATATTTTGAAGATTACTATTTTGACTACCAATACGCCGAATCCATCAAGGAAGATACGGCGTATCTGTGCCTGCACTCACCAAAGACCACAAAGTAAACAAGCTCAATACGCCGTATCCAGAGAAGATCAATACGCCGTATTCAAGATATAGCATGTGAATGTTCTGGAAGATATCAAACGTGGTCCCTGCTCCAAGAAACACCAATACGCCATATCCAATCCCTTGGATACGCCGTATCAAACCGACTTCCAGACAGTATATATAGAAAACTTAAAAACAAGTTTTAAGTGTGCTAAATCATATTCTCGATACCTAAACCACAAAAGTTGATTTTCAGAGGAGAAAAAGAGCAGAAGAGGTCTTGCAACGCATTCCAATCCATAGAAGACAATGTGTAATTTCTTATACTTTTGTAATCGTTTAGTTTTTGGTATCATTCGTTAACTCGGTTAGTTTACCTTGGCTAAAACAATTACTCTTGTATTAATTATGATGTTTGAAGGCTAATACCTTCGGGTATTTGCCATTATTATAAAGATTTAAATGTTTGGTTTTGTTTATATCTCGATTGCTTAATTTATCATTGAATGCTTGTTTATGTTTATCATTCATACTTGTTTACGTGCTTTTGTATGCGACCTATCATTCAACTGGATCTAGTGATACGGACCAAGTAATCTAGATGCCGAGATAGCTCTCCATATAGTGATTTATACATCTAGAATCATAGGATCACAAGTATTGTCCTTCTAAAATCATGCTAAGGATACGCTTCTGGCTTAACTAGTTAACAGAAATTGCCTTTGGTTTATTGAACATGTTGACTAGTAGGTAAATCTAGATAATTCAACAAGCGATGTTCTGATTCCATTGGATAGTTAAACAAGTGGACTACTAGTGTATAAATTGTCATTAAGCAGTAAGTGGGTAAAGTCTCTATGAGCTAGGGTTTAACAAGATCACCATTGCTTTAATCCCTAAGATAGATTATAATCAGCAAATAAGGATGCTTTATGCGGATGCTTTAATTATGACAAAATTAATGCGTCTAGGTCTTAGGATGAAGTCCCGCTAAGTCTAAGAATGATATGCCTCTTCGATATAAGTAATCATTGCAGTGAATAAACAAACCAACTTCTAATCGGATTAATGATGGATAATACAATTTTCTATCATAAGGCTCGACAACTCTTTTATTTTCAGTTAATTTTCTTGCGTAGGTTAAAGTGTCTTGAATTAATTGTAGTCACCAACCAAACCCGTGCCAGTCTCTCAGGCTAAAACCCCCTTTTACCTATTAGAATTAGGATTAGAACTAACATAGGATTTGCATAGGTTTGACTTATATTAGAATTAACTTAGATTAGATAACCAAAATATAAATAAATTGAGAGATTTAACCTCGCTTCAAGTGTTCGACACCCTACTTACCACGAATCTACCACCGACCGGATACACTGCCTGTTAAAGTGTTGTTTTTGGTTAAGTCAACAAAATATAAATTTAAAACTTGAACTATCATAAATAAACACCACACAACGACACATCAGATTGAAAACTCATATTTCTTACAGTTTTGGTTTATGAACAATTAAATAGAAAAGTAAGTTAAGTGTGATCTCCCTTGGACTTCTGGTGGAATTCTTCGAGGTATAGAAGCCTTGGTCTCTTCTTAGAGCTGTGGTGGAATGGTTTTGTTGAATTGTCAGAATGAGGACTCTATTTACAGATTTTGAATATGTTATGGCGTAACCTTTTATAGGTTTACACCGTAAACTGCTGACGCGTACTTTCCATCTTACAAGCTTAAAAGATGTTACGGCGTAATCAAGTGTCCATGTTATGCCGTAATGCTGACTCGGATGACTCATCCTTCCATAATAATAATGTTATGGCATAAACCTTGCATGTGGTTACGTCGTAATGTTGTTGGATGACGTGTCGTGCTTTAAATAGGTTACGGCGTAACACTATCGTAGGGGTTACGCCGTAAAGTCTCGTAAGAATCCTCGTTTTCTTCATTTTTTGGTCCATTTCCTGTGTTTCTTGTCTCATAATTAAATTTTACCTGAAAACAACAAAATAACCGTAAAAGTATCGAATTTAAGTATTTATAAGACAATTGCAAGTATCTCCGTGGGGAAATTGACACTAAAAAGTATTAAATATCTAATGTTATCAGGATACATCATTGACATTCATAAACAGACCATACAAACACTAACATAGTAGACGGACACATACATAACATATAAACATTATCACCACCTACTACTACTTCCAGATATATGACCCTATAGCATACATCCTACCCTAAAAGATACACCTAAAAACACTAGACGACCCTAAAATCTACTACACGACACTTGCAATACAAATCCTAAACAACTTTAGTCCACCATAACACCCCTAAGATTCAAAATAAACCTAGCCTTCTCATGTATCTTAGCCTGCGTCTCTTCCATCATCAGAAGCATACGAGTCCCGTTCTCCACATCTTCAAGCTGCATTCATTCCCAAAACCTAATAGTGTCAATAGAATCTTGGCAATTCCTAAGTGCCTCAAGTTGACGAATGCACTCACGCCTCCTATGAACAGTAATCCTCAACCCACAAGCTATAGCCCAATACTGCCTCAACCTAGCAAGATCCTTACGAACTTCCTGATTAAAGTAACCCAATAAATGCTCCTTATCAACCTGAGGAACAGTCTCAGAAGCACCATCAGCCACAACCTGAGAAACAGACCCACTAACACCATTAGTCATGCCCAGAGCAACAGACCCACTAACACCATTAGCCATGCCACCGTCAGCTTGAACCTGAGGAACTGACCTACTAAGACCATTAACCCCAATCTTAGGAATAGACCCACTAACACCATTAGTCATAACTCGAGTAGCAGACCCACCAACATCATTAGCCATGACACCATTAGCCTGAACCTGAGTCACTAACATACTAACACCGTTAACCACAACTTAAGAAATAGACCCACTAACATCATTAGTCATGACTCGAACAACAGACCTACCAACACCGTTAGCCACGAAATCGTTAACCACAACCTCAGGAACATACCCAATAACACCGTTAGCCATAACTTGAGAAACAAACCTATCCACACCATTAGCCGTCACACCAGGAACAGACCCATTAACACCATTAGCCGTGACACGAGAACCAGATACATTAACACCATTAGCAATGACACGAGAACAGACCCAAACACTATGTCGAAAATATACATTGATTAAATATTTTGAATGATGTTCATGAGATCATTATGCATGAATGCAAAAACGTTTTTAGAGCATATTAACAATGCATTAAAACATTTTTATGATGTTCCTAATGTGAGTAATTTTGAAAGAAAATTAGGGTTTTTGTTCATATAAAGTTTTTTGACAAACACACTTAATTATGCAAATTATATGTCTACGGGAAGCATATTAGTTATACATTATGTTATTATAGTCCTAATTGCATACAATTAAAAGAATGAAAAATATCTAATTTTGATTTTTTTGTTCAACATGAACCCTAGACGCGAATTGGAAAGAAAATAGATGAAATGACTTACAATTGATGATATTTATGATGTTAGGATTGATAATTGGTGTTGATTTAATCTTTAATTTGAGTTTTAATGGTTGATTTTAAGGTTTTGAGGGTTTTGGGTTCGTGTTTGTCAATGGCTGTAGAGAAGGGGGTGTTTATTTTTTTAGTTTAACAAAAATAAGGAGACCAGACATATGGCTCGTTTGGTGGTGGTCCCATATTAATATGGGGCCAGCCTGATTAAATCATAGGGCTGCCCTAGATATGGGGGCCGCCCTCAGCAAAGGGTTTTAGAATCAAATTTTGACAAAAAAAATTACGAAATAAGTAACGCTTTAATTTGCATTTCACGAATTAAAAATGCTTAAAATTCTTCGGATGAGGTAATTTAAGTTTTCACGACATGGAATGGAACACGGACTAGAATCAAGACGAAGATAGTTAAACGATTCACATTTAAGAGGTTTTGTGAGAATGTCGACGATGTTGTCGACGAACAAGATTTTCAATAGAGATATGTCCTTTCTAGACATTGTCTCGAAGAAAGTGGTGATGAATTTTGATGTGTTTAGTCCGCGAGTGTTGCACTGGGTTTTTGCTAAGGTCAATCACGCCTATATTGTCGCACATGATCGGGACGTCGTCGAGTCGAATGTCTTAGTCAACAAGAGCTTGTTTCATCTATAGTGCTTGTTGACATGCCTTTTCGGTGCTTACGTATTCGGCTTCGATAGTGGATATAGCAAGAGCGGTTTGTTTCTTTGAGATCCAAGATGTTAAACAACATCACACGAACGTACAAATGCCGCTAATGCTCTTTTGGTCCACATAATCTCCCACATGATCATAGTCGGCATATACTACGGTTTCTATACCGGTCCCCTTAGGATACCATAATCCTAAGTGCGTAGTGCCTTTAATGTATCAGAAGATACGCTTAACCGCTTCAAGATGAGAGGTTTTGGGATCCTCTTGGAAGCGTGCATAAAGGCAGACACTAAACATGATATCAGGCCTACTTGCAGTTAGGTATAATAAACTACCTATCATGCCTCGATACTTGGTACTATCTACCGACTCATACTCTTCGTGTTTCGTGAGTTTAGCATCCGAGGACATGGGGTTTTCATTGGTTTAGAATCTTCTAAGCCTAATTTCTTAAGAATTTCTTTAATATAATTAGATTGATTAAAGAAAAATCCACCTTCTATTTGTTTTATTTGTAATCTAAGGAAGAAGTTAAGTTCACCCATCATGCTCATCTCGAACTCGTCATGCATGATTTTGGAAAATTCATCACACATGTCTCGACAAGTCGAATCGAATATAATGTCATCGACATATATTTGAACGATGATGAGATTTGAACTTTTCTTCTTTGTAAAAAGCGTGTTATCTACCATTCCCACGTTGTATTTATGTTTAATAAGAAAAACTTTTAATATATCATACCAAGCTTTGGGTGCTTGTTTAAGACCATATAAAGCTTTCTTGAGTTTATAAACATGATCTGGTTTTTCAAAATCAATGAATCTCGAAGGTTGTGCCACGTATACCTCCTCATTGATGAAACCGTTTAGGAATGCACTTTTTACGTCCATTTGGAATAACTTAAAATCTAAAGCACAAGCATAAGCTAATAAGATTCTAATAGACTCTAACCTAGCAACTAGAGAAAAAGTTTTATCATAATCGATGCCCTCTTTTTGATTATAACCTTGGGCGACTAACCTAGCCTTATTATGAGATACAACACCGTTCTCCTCTAACTTATTCCTATACACCCATTTATTTTCTATAATTGTCATATTTTTAGGTTGTGGTACTAACTCTCAAACATCATTTGCAACGAATTAATTTAATTCTTCTTGTATAGTGATTATCCAACTGTCACCCTTTAAGGATTCATTCACGTTCTTAGGTTCTATAGTTGATATAAAACAAAAGAAGTTACTTTGGTTTTAGGCTTGAGACCTAAGGGTTCTTTGGTTAAGGTTTCCTATGCTATTTTTAATGGATGGTTCCTAGATTCCTTAATATTGACTACATCGTTAATTTCTAAAGTTTCATCCTCAATGTCATTTTCTAGGTTCTTCTTTTTGGTAACCTTAATTGCTTCTTCTTTATCTAAGTCATCATCCACCAAGGGTGATCTCTTAGAGTGTAGAAGATTTTCATCGAATGTCACGTTGAGTGATTCTTTGATTTTCATGGTATGTTTGTTTAGGATGATGCAGGCTTTACTATTTTGGGAGTATCCTAGAAAGACGCCTTTGTATGACTTTGGGTCAAACTTAGTAAGGTAGTCTTTGGTGTTTAAAATGAAGCACTTGCTTCCAAACACTCTAAAATAGTCAAGAGTAGGTTTCCTACCTCTCAAGAGTTCATAAGGTGTTTTTCCTTATATGGCTCTAATTAGGATTCGGTTGAGAATATAGGTTGAAGTATCTACGGCGTTACACCAAAACTTTTGTGGTAATGATTGTTCATTCAACATGGTTCTACTTATTTCTTGTAGTGTCCTATTGTTTCTACCACGCCATTTTATTGTGGAGTGCATAGAGCCAAGAAGTTATATGTAACACCATTGGCATTACAGAATTCTCCAGATTGCACTTCATTATCAAATCCCTACCATGGTCTATCCTAATTGACACTATTAGACACCCTAATTGGTTTTTTATTTTCCTACTAAAGATTTTGAATTGATTGAAGGCTTCATTTTTAGATTTAAGGAATCTTGTCCAAGTGTACCTAGAATAGTCGTCTACTATTACTAAGGTGTAGAGGTTTCGTCCATAACTTCGTACGACGGATGGACCAAAGAGATCCATATGGAGAAGTTCTAAGCATCTAGTCATTGAGACTATATCCTTAACTTTGTGACTAGCGTGAGCTTGTTTTCTATTTTTACAAGCATCACAAAAGTGTTGATCAAACTTAAGCTTAGGTATGTTTCTAACTAGTTCCTTAGAGGCTAATGATTGAATGAGATGCATATTTGCGTGACCTAATCTCCTATGCCACAAAGTAGAGTTTTCATCAATTGTTGTAAGACAAATTTTGTCTTTTGGCTTATTTCTTAATTTCATCACATATAAGCCTTTCTTCCTAATACCTCTACTTATAACCTTACCATCCTTAGTGATTTCACAATCGTGTTTAGAGAAAGTTACTCTACATTTATTATCACATATTTGACCTACACTTAGCAGGTTAAATCTTAAGTTATCTACATGTTCTATATTATCTATATTGAGAGAGTCATTAGAAATCATACATTTGCCAATGATGTTACCGCGAACATTGCTACCAAAAATGACATTACCTCTATTGTATACCTTGTAGGTTAAGAAGAGCTTTCGGTTACCTGTCATGTGTTTAGAGCATCCACTATCTTTTATCCACTCATCGGGTTCCAAGTCGACTCCAAGGCATATATATTTATATAAGACAATAACTCAAACATTTGGTCCTTAATATCTCATAGGTGCAAGGTTGTTAGTGCTAAACATCCCTTGCATTTTATGCATTTGATTGGGATGTGGAAATAGAGGACACATTCCCCATGACATGTAACTTTGAGGTTGGAAGTTATTCCAACTTACGGGAAAACCATGAGGTTGGTTTTGTCAACCTACATTTCTTGTTGGTTGCGGTGTCTTAGAACGTGGATAATGATTATTGACTCTTTTAGGTGGTGGAGTTTTTGACCTAAGATTTTGATTTATAAAATCCAACTCCGGGTTTTAACGATGGTTTATAGAATTGTTTAACTTCATTATCACTAGCAACGGGAATTTTTACATTGTTAACCATTATATGTTTTGGTCTTGCACCAAACATGGATTTTTGAAAAATAACAGATTTTTCTTTTTTTTAACGAACAGACAGGCGGTCCCTGATTTGCTTTGGGGGCCGTCTATGCATTCTAGAGGCCGCCCTCAGCAATTGGGGGACCGCCATCAGAAGACGTCTCCTTTTGAGATTTCACAAATTTTATTTCCTTAGACCCGCTTGTTGATGCTTCAAATGAGTTAAACCCTAGACCCGATTTTTCTCCAGAGGGTTTTTGATTACTCAACATTTCATTTAAAGAATGTGTGCTATTTTCAAATTGAGTTAGCTTAAAAGCTTCCTCTTTGAGTTTTTTGTTGTCGATTTTAAGTATTTGACACTTTGTACATTCTAGATCAACTCTCTTGTTTTTTTCGAGTTTAGGCAACTTTTCTTTAACTTACTAATTTCATTTTCTAAACTATTTCTAACGGTTTTTTATAATTTGTTCTTAGTAATTATTTTAAGACTCGTCTTGCATAGTTTATCATATTCGCTATCTAAAATAAAATCATCTATTGATGAATTTTCATCACTAAAGTAAGAGGATTCAGAACATACCTCACTAGATTCTTGAGACACGAGACATGTTTCGTCTTTAACCTTTTCATCATCTTCCTCACCGCTATCACTCTAAGAACCTCTAATGAATGCTCTTTGGTTCTTGTCTTTTGGTGGTTTTAGACATTCTCCAATGAGATGATTTGGATCTCCGCATCTAAAACACTTTCTATCACCTTTTTCGTTCTTGTCATCTCGGCTTCTTTGGAACATCTTTTTATCATTCCGTGGTTGTCTTACGAATCTTCCTCTTCTCTTGAAGAACTTCTTGAAGTCTCTAACCGCCATGGCGTACTCTTCGTCTTTACTTTCGGAAGAAGAACATTCTTCATCACTAGATTCCTTCTTAGCCTTTACAGCAAGAGATCTCCTTAGATCAACTCTCTTGTTTTTTTCGAGTTTAGGCAACTTTTCTTTTAACTCTCTAATTTCATTTTCTAAAATATTTCTAACGGCTTTTAATCGTTTGTTCTTTGTGATTATTTTTAGACTCATCTTGCATAGTTTATCATATTCGCTATCTAAAATAAAATCATCTATTGATGAATTTTCATCACTAAAGTAAGAGGATTCTGAACATACCTCACTAATGCTTGAGCCACGAGACATGTTTTCGTTTAAACCTTTTTCTTCATCATCTTCCTCACGCGCTATCACTCAAGAGAACCTCTGCAACGAATGCTCTTTGGTTCTGTCTTTTGTTGGTTTTAGACATTCTCACAATGAGATATTTGGATCTTCCTCATCTAAACCACTTTCTATCAACACAAACAACGACAATCGACTAACACAATAATCAACAAAAACCTTGTTCGTCTCTTGTCAGCTCGCTTCTTTGGAACGTCTTTTTATCATTCCGTGGTTGTCTTACGAATCTACCTCTTCTCTTGAAGAACCTTCTTGAGTACTCCTAACGCCATGGCGTACTCTTCGTCTTTACTTTCGGAAGAAGAACATTCTTCATCACTAGATTCCTTCTTAGCCTTTACAGCAAGAGATCTCCTTTCTCCTTTAGCTTTGACTATTTCAGAATCTTTCTTGATGATCATCTCATAGACTTTGAGATTACCAATTAGTTCATCAATGGATCGTGATGTCAAGTCTTTCGACTCTTTAATCACCGTGACCTTTGCTCTCCATTTAGGATGTAGAGCCCTAAGAAACTTCCTAACATAATTCTTGCTAGAGCAACCTTCATCAAAAGCTTTTAGACTAGTAATAATGGTATTGAATCTAGCAAAAGCACTATCTATATATTCGTCTTCAGAAATGATGAATTATTCATATTGTTGTGCCAAAAGGTCAATCTTATTATCTTTAACTTGGCTATTACCTTGATGTGTGATTAACAAAGTTTTCCAAATTTCTTTTGCCGTATTACACATGAAAATTCTTTCATATTCTTTTCTAGGCAAAGCGTTGTAAATAACCATTTTAGCTTCGTCATTTTTCGTAAGTCTTTTCTTAAGCTCATCACTTTGTTTTTCAAAAGGGACAACCTCATCTAGTTTGGTTTCCAGAATGTTTTCAATGGGTTGAAAATCACCGTTGGTAATAACAAGCCAAAGATCAAGATCTTTTGATTTTATATACGTTTCAAATCTATTTTTCCAATAGATAAAACTATCACGTTCAAAAAGTGGTGTTCTTTGCATAGATTGCCCTTCTAGATATTTATATGAATCCATAGATCGATCCAAGATTTAAAATACAATATATTTTAAAAATCTTGAGTGACCTCACCTTTTGATACCAATTGTGGAAACTAGAAGGTAGGGTTGAATAGTTTACAGGTTTATTAGCGTTTTAAAAAATTTGCTTCAAAAACTAATTAGATTTGATTTGTATGTTTCAATCAACCAACAATATGAAGCAACAACATATCTATCTACTCACAATCACAATATAAACAATGAAAGATATGCAAAACACAATAAAAGAGATAAGGGAAAGAACGATCAAATCACAACACCAAGATATATAGTGGTTCGGTAACGAAGCTCTTTTTTGCCCAACTCCACTCACCGAGTATCCAACTCGATATTTCAATATGTCAGCAAGCTCCCTTTAGGCAGAGAAAACCGTTTACATGTCGCATACGTTGTTTTCCGACACTAAGCTAAATGTCGAGTCCTAATCTTAGCTAGAACCAATCTACCACTTCACCAATGTATTTTAAGGACTAAAATACTAACTGACACACGATCAACACAATCGGATTTATACACTATCTGATTTTACACACAAACACAAGATCAAGAAAATAGAGGTTTAAATCTTAGAAGACATTAGAAGAAATCACTAATCTATAATACTTCGTTTCTTGGTGAATATGAGTGTTCTTCTCTTGCACTTGATAAAGGAAGAAAGAAGGTAGAAGATGAGATTGGATCATATAAAACAAGATTAAACTATGTTAGTGATCAAGAGATTTAAAGAGAGAAAGTTATATGAAAAATTCGTGCTAAGAGGTATGTTTTTTCTACACAAAATAGTGTAGTATTTATAGCCAGAAAAAACCAACGTCTCCTGTGGGCGGTCCCAGATATATCTGGTGGCCGTTCTGCCTATCAGGGGGCCGCCCCTAGGTAGACGCTCCCTTTTTTGTCTTTTAGTGGGGAAGGTTAAATCTGGTGTGGAACCTTCCATTTTGGGAGATAACCAGATTTGAATTTTTATAATTAAATAAAATATTTCTTTTATATAAAAATACTTTTGTAGAAATGTAATGTTTAAGAAAAATATTTTCTTGATAACTAATTATGTTAAATGATTTGTTTATTCATACTTAAGTGATTTACTTCGAAATAGAAATTTACGATTAATAACATGTAAACGTTTATTTTTATCGTAAACGTTTTTACATTTTGTCATCTTCAAAAAGTAGAGAGGTCGAAAAAAAGTAGAGAGGTCAAAAAATATAAATAACGTTTTTTAGGCATTATTTGTATTAACAGATAGATTGTTCATTAAGTATGGTCCGACTCATTTATTGTAAAGTACGGTTTTTACGTTCAACTACCCCATTTGATTGTGGAGTACGTGGAGCTGAAAAGTTGTGGGTGATACCGTTAGCATCACAAAATGCTCCAAATTGTACTTCATTATTAAATTTCCGACCATGATTCGTTCGTATTAAAATAACGAGACATCCTTTTTGGACTTGAATTTTCTTACTCAAAACTTTAAAATGGTCAAATGCTTCATTTTTATGTTTCAAAAATCTAGTCCAAGTATATCTTGAGAAATCATCAACAGTGACCAAAGTGTAGAAGTTACCTCCATAACTTTAAACGGCCGACGGACTAAACAAGTCCGTATGTAAAAGTTCTAGACACTTTGTAGTTGAAACCATGTTTTTAGCCTTATGGCATTCGTGTACTTGCTTTCCTAGGTTACAAGCATCACAAAAATGATTTTCAAATTTTAGTTTTTATAAATTTCTAACAAGCTCTTTAGATGATATCGATTGAATAAGTGGCATATTGACGTGACCCAATCTTTGATGCCATAGGGTCAAAGTATCATCTATTGAAGTTAGACAAATACTATCTTTAGTTGAACTTCCCATTTTCATTATATAAAGGCCTTTTTTCCTAATCCCTCTACCTATGGTTATGCCGTCCTTAAGTATTTCACCACCTGTTTCACTAAATAGTACTTTGCACTTTTTATCACATATTTAACGTATGCTAAGTAAGTTAAGGCTAAGATTTTCTACTTGGCTAACATCATGAATAGTTAAAGTGTTGTGAGAAATCGTACCTTTTCTGATGATATTGCTTTTAGTGTTACTACTAAACACTACGTTACCTCCTTTAGTAGCTTTATAGGTTGAAAAGAGGTCTTTGTTGCCCGACATATGTCTTGAGCATCCACTATCTTTGATCCATTCATCCGTTTCTAATTTGACTTTTAGACGTACCTAAAATCACAAAAGAACTCAAGCATTCGGTCCCCAATATCTCATGGTCCTGTTAGTGTTATACATGTTGTTTGGTTGGTTCATGTATGGATATGGTAGACAAGATCCCCAAGGAATGAAGTTGGGTGATTGAAATTGGTATCCTTGTTGTGTTGAATAGTTCTAACCAACTTGGTGATAGTCACTTTTAGGGTATAAGGTGTTGGGTCTCCTATGGGGCGTTTTAGGTCGTGTTTGGATTTTACTTCTTCCTATTCCTTGACCAAGTTTCAAAGCCGGTGTTTGTTTCACATTATTTACAGTAGCATTTGGTAAAGATTTCTTAGTTATTTGTACCGTACTAGTTCTTTTTATTACTTTTGAGTCAAAAAATTTACAAACCTTTGCAGAGGGCCGGTTCCCTACGATTGAACTGGCGGGTTCTCTTGCAGAGGGAACCGGCTCAGCCGGTTCTACAGTAGGCGTTTTGTCATCCACTTGACCTAATTTTTCCGTTTTTATTTTGCTAGTAGAAGCTATATCCTCTATGAAACCAAGCCCCTTTTTATTTTTTTTGTTCTTTAGTTTTCAATCATTTATTGTAGGAAATGGATATTATTTTTAAACCTAGCAAGTTTTAAGGATAGTGACTCAATCTTGGAATTGAGTTTAGCACAAGATTCACATTCTACGCTAATTTCCTTGTTCTTCTCTAGTCATTCTAATTTGTTCTTAAGATCACAAACCTCGTTGTCTAAAATTTCATTTTTAGATTTTAAAAGTTTGTTTTTAGTTATTATCCTAAGACTAATTTTGCATAACTTGTTTACTCATTTTGCAATGACTCGCTATCAAAAGATGAGCTACTATTACAGAGGGAGCCGAAAAGTACCTCATTGTTGTCAAGTACCATTAGACAAATTTTATCTTTGGAGCGTCTCCGTCTTCACTATCACTCCAACATCCTTCGACAAAGGCCTTTGGTCGTAACCAATATTTTGCAATGTCAAAGTATCAAGCATGTTATTCATTGGTTAGTAACCAAGATTTTGCAATGTCAAAGTATTTGCCCTCAAGGCTGGTCTACAAAGTCAAGGAGAATACTACTGTTAAGTATAAGTTTCTTAGATGGTATTAATTGTTAAAGTTTTTTAGTCCTTTATTTGTATTTGATATTGTAAAAAGCTGGGAACTTTTTTATAGAAGAGTCCTTTATTTATAATGAAAACTATTAAAAAAAAAAACCTCACGCCCTCTCGCATGGTACCACACACAGGACCCCAATCTAAACCACAAAAATATAACTTTAATTACCGTAATTTTTTTGGATCCAACCCCATTCAAAGGCTAACTCATGGACGTACGGAGAGGGGTTTTTTTCCTACCGTTGCTTTTTATTAGCTTGAGCTTTTTGTTGTAATTATCTTCCTTTGCTATAAAATTTAAAACCCATTTTAAAAAAAAAATAAAAAAAGAAAAAAAGAAAAAAAAAAACAAAAAGAGAGGCCTTGTTGGGTCGTTAAAACAAACCGGAGTGTATGGGGGGGGTTTGGGACAATTATCTCTTATATGAAGTGAACCACGGGTTCACCACAACTTGAAGCAAAAAATCTTCCTAGATCTCATCTTTCGGTCTCCCTCTTTTTTCCCCATTCTTTCTTTCATCCTTCCTCTCTCTTCTCTCCTATTTTCAACTTTTTTGGAGGTTCCTTTTTGGTCGTCGAAAGGGGGTTGACATGAGCGCGAAAAACATTATCCATCTCAACTAAACTATCACAAGACCATTACATATATTTCATTTTACACTTATTGCATCACAGAGACACTACAAGGTGCCCATCGTTCAGCCCAAGGGCCCCATCATTCACCCATATCTACCCCCCAACACAACCTACCAGAACCTCAGCCTGATCACAACAACATACCTATAATGACATCCGTTCTCAATTCTCATCTTCTCACCAACCTTCTACCATCACTTCATAACACCCTCCTAGAATATCCAGCACCCCTCTCAAAATACAACCACCATATCCAAACCCTATCCCACATTACACTCCACCACACCAAACCAACACAACAACCAAAAATCCAAACACAAAACCCCCACCCCCCACCCCCCCACCCCCCCACCCCCCCCCGCCTCAAACCCCCCTCCCCCCCCCCCCCCCACCCCCACCCCCCTCCAGTGCCAAAGCCACAACTCAACCTCACCCTTCTAGTCCCCGGTTTCCCCCCCCCCCTCACCTCCCTCCCAACTGCTCCCCCCACCCACCCCCAAATCTAGCAAATCCTAACCCTACCCCCACCCCCCGACACCTTGCACCTAATCCTCAGTCTAACCACACTTCTTACTATACGACGTCCCCCCCCCAAAAACTCTTACCAAAAACCCAACCCACCCCCCCAACATCGCCCAAAAAAAAACCAAAACCACCCAAAAAAGAACCCCAACAAAACCCCACCAAACCCCTAAAAACCCCCCCACCTCTAAAACCCGAAACCAAACCCAACCCCAACCGCCCCAATACCGAAACCCACACTCCCGCCCCTTAAATGTAACCCATCCCACCCAACACGACCGAATCTACACTCCCCCCCACCCACCCTCCCCCTTCCCCCCCCCACCCCCCCCCCGACCATCCTAAAACCCTTAACCCCTACCCTATAACCACCCCACCAACACTCCCCCCCCCCACGACTGAACAACAAAGAAAAACCTCCTCAACCAAACCACACCACCCGAACGCCCCCCAAAAACAACTAAACAAAAACGAACAGCCTAACCTACCCAGCCCCCTGAACCCCGTAAAACTCGCCTAGAATATTTTCACAAACCAAAAAAAAAAAAAAAATTATCCAACCCAAACCCACCCCCCCCCCCCCTCCCCCCCCCCCCCCCTCCGCCCCCCCCCCCCCCCCCCCCCCCCCCAGCCCTACTTGCAAGATATAATGGGTTTGGCTAATGTTAAACACATCCTCGTATCAATCGAATACTTGTTGGAACTCGGGTGCAAGGCGTGTTTCAAAATACTTGCAAGATATATCGGGTTTGGCTAAATGTTAAACACATACTCGTATCAGACTTAAGAGGTAACACATATTATCTACAATATATTCTTTACTTTAAGTAATGATTGGGATGATGCTTGGTAAAATGAAAAAGTAATATGTTATGATTGAAAGAATGATTAGTTTTTTTTTAACGGCAACTTTATTAGAAAACTAGCAAGGAGCTAGACAATTACAAGAAAATCAAATTAGGGTGTTGAAACCAACTATCCCAAGAAAAAGAAAATTTACATCTAGCATTACACCAAGTAAAAGAACGAGCAACAATATCATCAAAAATCACATCCTTCCTAGGCTTATGAGCTGCAAAAAGCAATTGGTTCCTGTAGTTCCATATGCACCACCAAGAGATGTAAAAAACTCCTTCTAACATAGCTTTAAGGTTAGATCCCAACCTGATAGATTTGAACCATGAGAGCCGATCAGAATAGGAACCAAGAGGGGTCCAACCCAAATCCCACCATCGACAAACAAGACGGGCAACATCCGAAGCCATGGGGTAGCTAAACAGGAGATGCGATGTGTCTTCGG
>BQNB010012278.1:2326-17438 GCA_026074375.1 Tanacetum coccineum | reverse complement strand
TATTAATTAAATGTTTAACCATCTACATGCACCACTAGAGGGATAGTGTTTACAAGTTGCATATCTATAGAAGACCCCTATTAGATGATTACAAAAAGGGGAAGAAGACTACAAGAGATATGGTTTGCAGCTTATTATATGTGGTGGCATGTTCAAGAAGATCTTAAGTCAAGGGGAAGCATTGAAGATTGTTTCATACATGAAGATTGTTTTGAAATATCAAATAGGGGAAGATTGTTAGGATCTAAGATCTGATGATTACAAAACTAAATAAGCAAAATTGAAGAAAGATGAAACAACAAGGACTTAATATGAAATATTAAGTTAGCTTTCTATGTAAGCTAGGTTTTCTTGTAAACCCTAGCATCTCTAGTATATAAAGAGATGTAGGCGTCTGTTTTAGATATCCATCATAGTTAGATCTCTCCAATGAGAGTCTAGACACACAAAGAAAGCGTGTGTATTACTAGTTAGCTTATTAGTTAGTTTATTAGATAGTTAGTGTAGCCTCAAGGATTGTGAATCCTTGTTATAATTTGTAACCATTTATTCTGATCAAATCAATGGAGGCCTGAATGTTTAGTAGTAAAACCTTGTTTAGCAACATTATTGTTCTTTATAATTTCCATTGTGCTTATTAATGTTGTTTGTAAAACTAATCCTAGATGGGAAAAATGATTCTCAACATTGAAGCTACAAATATTAAAGATGTACTACTAACATTATGCCCTAGGACCTCCTTTTATACACCAAGGAGTCCTACAAGGCTTACAATACTTTCCTAACTTATCATGATCTTTTCTATAAACAAATGTATTCTCTTAAACAAATAACTAATATTTATCTTCATAAGTATTCTTGTTCTCTAATCAATCGTTGATCTCATCTCTGTCAGCATATTCCTTCCAGCAGTAGTAATCACTCAGCAGTTGTAACTGAGCACAAGCAGTATTAACTAGCTTAGTAGTTTACTCTAGTAGTACTAACATACACTAGCAGTATTAACTTTTGTACTAGCAGTAGTAACTACTTAGTATATTTTCAGTCTTCATCTCTGAGCAGTCTTAACTTCTACTAGCAGCAGTAACTTTATGCTAACAGTACTAATTATTCTAACAATAGAAACTAGCAGTAGTAACTTTTATACTACAAGTACTAACTACTTAGCATAATTTTCATTAGTATTACCATTAGCACTAAGTTATGCTTGACATCACTAATATATACCTGAGCAGCAGTTTAATACCCCCAAATTTCACACAGCGGAATATACAACATTGGGTGTTAAATCATAGCACAATTACACAAGGATATAGAAAACGACTCGAAAAGAAGCATTTAAAAACATTGTTCCATTCAAAGAAGTTTCAGAGTAAACAACATACGTCCCACAGGATCGTTACCAAATTCATAACATAGGTTTTCCAAAACATGGATAATTGGTTTTATAAAATGGAACAAAATACGAGTTCAAAAACAACTTTTAGCGTAGACTCCTCGTGCATAGCATCCTTCACCCTTGGTTACCTGAGATAAAACATGCTTAAAAAGTCAACAAAAATGTTGAGTGAATCCATAGAGTTTGTAAGAGTTAAAAAAGAACACAAGTTTTTGTTCATCGTGTGACTTGTTGTACGGACAAGCCATTATCAAATTTCTATTGCAATAAGCTCATGACACCGAAGCCTTGACGTTAACACATATCTTGTATGTAATTCATGTTGCTCCATAACTAGGTATTATTGCCTTATACCTAAATTCTAAATACAAATTGTCCGTTGACTGGGTGCTCGAAAGGATTCGATTCATACCCCCGGACAGGGCTGTTAAACCTAATAGATCTATTTACTTTTACTAGCGCTTACCCATTATAGGCAATTAACAGTTCATGATGTGGGGTCTTTTGGCAATAGCTACGTATGCAATTAATCTCATATTTGGGTCCAGCATACCATAAAGTTTCTTGTGTCCAGTTTATAAAACAAGCATGTATCAAACATGTATTAGAAATCATGTGGTAGATAAGCAAAAGCTTTAGTAAAAACATTCATGTAACGCTTATGTAGTAGTAACCGATAAGTTATTCGGTAAAACAAGCATGTATCAAACATGTATTAGAAATCATGTGGTAGATAAGCAAAAGCTTTAGTAAAAACATTCATGTAACGCTTATGTAGTAGTAACCGATAAGTTATTCGGTAAAACAAGCATGTATCAAACATGTATTAGAAATCATGTGGTAGATAAGCAAAAGCTTTAGTAAAAACATTCATGTAACGCTTATGTAGTAGTAACCGATAAGTTATTCGGTAAAACAAGCATGTATTCTCACCCCAAAAATAGTTTAAGAAAACCATTAAAACTTCTTAGTTAAAACCGAGGTAAAAGACAAAAAAGACAAGTGGGAGCGTAAAGACTCTCACCTTAGTCAAGTTTTCGGATAAATTATTCAACGACTAAGCTTGAAACAAAATCAGTGAGCACGCCATTCACCACAGAACCTATCAAGATATTGGTCCCGTGATCAGAAACAAATAGAGTGATCGAGTGTAAACTGCATAAATGGCATAACTGTAAAACATATCTATTTGAGCTACTAACAAACAAACACACAATATATTCACTTATAATATATCATATATGGAATCCACAATGTGCACGTCAGTAGTTCTTTATATTAAAATCGCATAATCTTCATGTATACACACACAAAGTTATGAATGGTAAGATAATTTGAATTTAAAATATATATAATAAATGGTTTATATTGAAAATTGAGTATACTTATACATAACTAATTAACAACAGACAGAAAATGAGTGATATAACTAACTTTGACCTATACAAATTTTTCTATAAAAGTATTATATAATTAATATGTGATTTTAGGAAAATCGTTAAATATAAATTAGAAAAAATATAATAAATAGTTATTAAATAACTAGTAAATGATAGTGTTTAGATATAAATGATGAAGCCCTTAATATTAATAAATCGTAATATAAAGTTATAAGTTTAAAATAGGTGAATATTAAGATATATTTTGTAAATAAATATAAATAGATGATGGAGTGATTGACAACTACCCTCCCCCTGAACCCCCCCCACACCACATAAAGACAAGGAAATAACCACGGCCAGACACCAAAAACCACCGCACGCCAAAACGACCCACCCCCCGCCCTCATCCCCACACACCTCCAGGAACATCACCCTCCGACGCACACCACACACCCTCACTATACAGAGATCAAGCTAAACTAAATACCAATGGACCTTCTCCAAGCATCTCCATACAACACCAATAACACACACATCATTTTAATAAAAGAAATAATTATATAACAGATAAAAATTACTATATTTATATTTCTTATAATAAATTTTTATCTCTAATATTAAATAACAAGAAAATAAAAATTAAATATAAAACCAAAAAAAAACACATCAAATAAATAAAAATACAAACAAGACAATAAAAAAAAAAAAAAAAAAAAAAAAAAAAAAAAAAACAACACTCAAAACATACAAAAAAAAAACAAAAAAAAAAAAAAGAAAAAAAAAAAAAAAAAAAACAAAAAAAAAATAAAAAGAAAATAAATTAACCAACAAAAAAAAAAGAAAAACAAAAAAAAAAACAACATAAAAAAAAAAAAAAAAAAAAAAAAAAAAACAAAAAAAAAACCAACAAACAAAAAAAAAAAAAAAAAAAAAAAAAAAAAAAAAAAAAAAAAAAAAAAAAAAAAAAAAAAAAAAAAAAAAAAAAAATAAAAAAAAAAAACCAAAATACAAAAAAACAAAAACAATAATAGTCCCACAAAAAGTACAATATCTTGTCACTATTAAGGACACACCGGTAACGAACCATCAGTGCTATCATCTGCTCCATACAATCCCCAGAGAATCTTAAGATAACTTAAGAAATTAGTAAACACATAATAAAAACATAAAATCTTAATTTATCATTTACACACTTTAAAAATTAAAATAACATCAGTTAACTAAGTTTACATAAAAAATCTAGAAAATAACTAGAATTCCTAAAACAATCACAACCTTCTCTCTCTTTGTGCCTTATGGGCTTACAAGGACTATTATAGACACAAACGAGCTAGACCCTTTTTATTTTGATTTTTTTTTTTTATTGTCTCATCATCCCGCGTGTTAATGCTTGATTACAGACTTAAGTAAATGAAGTCCTGTATGTTTGTTGTGTAGTGTAAGAACACATAGAGGTATTAATGCATTATATATAAAATTAAACGCCAATCTGAGCCAATTCATAAATCTTGTCATGACCTTCCCTAAATATTTTACAAAGTTGATCACAATACCACTTTTAAAATGCTTGACACAATGGTAGCATATTAGGGAATTTGCCAAAGAGTGAGACAGTGCCCATGTTGGGGTGGAGGGGTTTACATTGGGTAAGAGATGGTATTTGTGACGGTTATGAACAGTATTCGAGGATAGGGGAGAGGTGACAGAGGGAGGAGGTTTGGTGTTGCGGGAAATGGGTTGGGAAGAAATACAGTGTTTTAAACAGGTTTAAAACTTGGGACTTTTGCAACTTAGTCGCCCAAGGGTTATATGTTTATACTTGCAAAAGATGTTCTTTATATTTCTTTGTGGCTAATAGAATTTTGAAAATGACAGAATCAACCCCTCTTAGTTAATAACCTTTTGCAGAAAGAAGTCCTTTTGTGTTATAAAATATCACTGTCGCACTTTGGCAGAATAATTAATTGTAAATAGAATACTCACCCTTGTGGTTTTATACTTGAGGAAATGGCAGTATTGGGTCTCCTTCATCATGTGTTTATCTCTGCTAATTTCTTCATTAATATAAGTTGAGTGGATTTGGCGATATTGGCCCTTAAAACTTATTTTTCCTTCTTTCATGAGAGCTTTCGAGTGTGTATGACTATTTGGATTTGTTGGGTTGACTTTTGGTTGACTTTTCAGAGTTTCATAGTTACTTTTTTTTGATATGTTTATATTCTTAGGTGCTTTGTCTTTGATCTTTGTCATTACCATACTTTCCTATTCACGGTGTAAACGTGATGTTGTCAGTTTGGCTTCGTTTTTTCGTCTTTACTAGATAAATTCCAGTTAATTAATTATTTGTTAATAGCAAAGGCATTGCACAACACAATTAGCAAAACAAGGCATAGATATTGCATTTTGTAAGTCCGTTTTTGGTTATTTTAGCTATTTTCTATAAAGGTTAAAGGTATGTAGTATATATTAAACACATACAATGTCTGGTCGACAATACATTAATAAGAGTCGTTGAAATTAAAACTGGAGAATAATCTACATATAAAACATAAAATCGTTATTCCGCTGATACCTTTGAATGAGAAATTATCATGTGTCCTTTTCTAATTTATAAGACAACTTATTATTATTATAAATTTTTACACTAAGTTGACGCGATAAAATAACTCATAAGATGTTCTCGTCTTGTGCTATCGTAAATGATTTGACAAAGCCCACTGTGGGTAAATCTCATCAGCTAGGTTATACCTTTTTTCATATGTAACTCCATTTACTTCCAACAGAGTCACATGGGCGATGTCATTAATAAGGTCGTTGAATAACGAAGAATAACTTAAAACATTAAAATCGTTATTCGCACCTGCTACATCAAAAAATGCATGCCAAATCTACAAATCGTACGACGCAACATCTTCAACCATTATAGTAGGATATTTTTGTATCACCTCTTGCAAATTGTCCGTGCCATGCTTTTAGACAATTTTTCCATTCCCAAGGCATATAAACAATGCTTCTAAGCATTCCTGAAAACCCATGAACCTTCTTATGTGTAGCATGTAAATTTAAATGTCGCTAAAGTCCGCTTTCCTTAAAAGCACACGCATGTACAAATCAATAACGCACGTAGTATAATATTTAGACAATTGCGTGCACAATGTTCACCAATTTGTAAATATTCAACAAATGCATCAGGTGATGTGTTGTATGCCGATTAACGTATGGTGAAAGTGCATTTTCTAATAACACTAAAACCCGTTTGACCCGTACAATTGTGTCAGACTTTAAACAAATTAAAATGCTAGGGAAGAGGATCAGAAGTATAGGTAGATATACCTTCGACTATTTCTAAAATAGTTTCATACTCATACAATATCGACGTTTAAAAAAGTACTTGGAATATTTTGAATTATCAACAAAATAGTCTGTCAATAAACGTTCTTCTGCACGATATTTTAATTTCTGCATCAAATTAGAACACATTTTGATTTCTTAGGCTATTTAAACTTATTTACACTATGCATAACCCTTTTAAAGGCTCATAACGTGTCATCAAAATTTAATTGTATAATGTTTTGAACCACTCGATGACTATATATCTCCTTAAGCCATCTAAGCATAAAACATGTATTTACTATGGTTTAAAGTTTTTACAGCTCTCCGCTATTGTAAAAACTCATCATTTTGGATGCACTAAATAGTAACAAACTTTCATAACGAAAAACAAAATTATGTTACTTAGTTTAACCGGTTATTAAATTTCTTTTACATAGAACAATACTTTAGTTATCAAGTAGAAAATAGTAAAATACTTTGTAAAAAAATGTTCACATTTTCCAGTACAGAATAACATTAATTTGGGCCTTACCATATCATTTACTACCATAATCTCACATAGTAGTCCACATCTTCAATCAAACACTTATAACCAATCTTCTAAATAAATAAATAAAATAAAAAAAAGAATAAAATCGCAAATCACAAAACTAGTAAAGACACCTAAAAGATTTGATGAGGGAATTATCAACTGAAACTTTAGAAATAATTTGTGCGGAGTATGTATTTAATTTGTGTGTGATATCATAGGTATGAACGTAGTTATTTTCACTAGTCGACTTGACGGGACATCCTATTCGTTTTTAGTCCACTTTCTTTAGTCTCGCCTTGCCTTGACGGCAGCTTCAGTTTTAATAGGTATATTGAATCCTATTGCTCGAGGAATGTTATGCCCTTAGTATAAATGCAAAACTTATTATCTGAAATTCTTATTTCTATTACAAATGTGTGATTGTATTAATCGTATTATAATCTTTTAAGCGTTTATACAACCAGGCAGCAATTGTGTACAAAATAGTATCGTCTTAAAATAAATCGTAAACTTGAAAATAACTTGGATTATGTAATGAATATATAGGTACATGATGAGCTTCACTTGTGTATGATTTAGTTATTAAGGCTACAATTCACTTTTTAGTCGTTGTGGTGATGGGCTTTATGAGAAGTAACCCATCTGCCCAAACCTGTTTGATAGCCTAATTTATAAAGATTTTCCTATGTGAATTCTTGGTCCAATAAGCTAAAATGATATAGCTAGGGGTGTTGATCGGTTCGGTTATCGGGTTGGTTGGTTTGTTCGGTCATTTTAGGGTCAACCCGAAAACCGAACCTGTTTATTTTTTTAAGGCTTTTCACATGAATTTTCACTTCTATGCATGAAAGGTCCATTTTCATAATCTTTGTAATATATTTAATGCTTTTGAGTGACCAATCAACTAAGAAGTTATGAGTATAAATTTTGTTGGAGACATTTGTGAGGTATGATATGTGAAATAGGTGTTATACGCATGTAATAATTTTTTCGCTTTTAAAAAAACTATTAAAATAAATAAAAAGTTTGCTTCTATAATCAGAATGCAAGGTGAATACTCCATTCAGATCACGTCACATAAAACCCAATTTAGTGACTTGCTTTGTAAGTGTTACTAAAAGTGATATACTGGTATTTATTCCTTTGTTCATTTATGTTTAGGATTATCTAGTATAATTGAGGCATGTGACAACAATGGCTGAATGAGAGAAGTTAGAGAACAGGAAAAAACTTTATTAATAAACGTCGTGGTGCCATTAATCTTTTGTTAACCTAGTAAAGCTATATAATTCTCATATACTCAAAAGCATAAAATTATCAAGATGTTTAAGAAATTAGACATTTTCATGCTAAATAATAATGAAATAGCTGGCTACAATGGTTAAACTCCTTGAGTTAAAACACAAAAATAATGAATTTCACATGAATAAATTGTTATAATTCTCATATATTGTTTATAGAAGATAATTGGTTACCCGCACATAGCGGCGGCAATAAAAAATTTACTAACTCACTTTGTAGTTTTTCCTACCCGCTTAGTAATTTCGTTTCACAAAGTCATATGTTCGGTGGGGTTTCCGTAACTTTCCCGCAACACCTTTTTAACCAATCATCATTCTTGCATGTAAAAAGACACCTATCTCGAAAGTATGTATACATATCAAGTTTTATTAATTAAGAGTAAGAGTTAAAAAAGTTAAATTCAACATAAAATAATACCCATTAAAATGTAAAAAAATAAATATCTATAAGAATTTATCAAATTGATGTATGAACTAAGAGCATAAAATTTTATAAAAATATGGTGAATAGATAAAATAAAATTAATAGATAAAAAGATATTTCAATTTGAAAATAAAAATAATTTTTTAATCAAAAGTTGTACATTTCATTTAATGTATGATTCAAAAAATGAGTTGGATGGTCAGATTGCGCCTCTTATCTTAATTTTTAATGGGTCGATATGTTTAATTAGTATAGAAATATAGATATAGATATAGATATTTTTTTTGCTAATAACAACGTGTGGTTTGTATAAAATACAAAAGCTGAAAAAACACATGAACCACTTGTTTTTAGGCGAAAGCTAAGCCAACCCTTAGGATGGGATAGAAATTTTCCACAAAGAAACTTGTTATTGACTAACGTTTACTTATTAACATTGACTTGGAAAAGTAAAGGATTATTTGCATGCATATATAAACTACTGTAATATATGATGATTAATTTTCAATAGTTTTTGATATATAAACAAACATTAATAATGTCGTCTACTTCCTCTAAAAATGTTACATATGACCATATGCGCATTTTTTACTTATGTGCTTAATGATCCTTCTTCTTTGTATTATCGAATACGATGCCTAGTAATTTTCAAACAAAACGTTTGAGCATCTTTGCACTTGTATGATGAAAATCACTTGCAACTAAAGCAGGAAGTGGTCGTTTCATAGAGATAAATTGTGGTAAATATTATTATTTTTCTAGTGATCTCGGAAACTTGACTTTTCTTCATTTCGATCTAGAGCGCTTTCAATATGAAAGCTGCAAACTTAAAGGGAAGCATTCCAGTGCAGATTGATATGCTATCAATCTGGACTCTTTCACTTCGTGGGACCAATCTAAACGGTACGTTACCTGTTTCACTCACTAATCTTACCAAATTAGTAGAACTTGATCTTTCTGGAAACAATTTCAAGAGTACTATCCTCTAAATAGGGAACTTGAAGAATTTGCTTCATCTTGATCTTAGTCACAACAATTTTTATTGGGAACAAATTAAACTCAATGGCTCCTTCCACAGAATAAGTAACCTGGTGACAACGATCTTGGTGGTCAGGATTTCCCTTCAAGCTTTACGGTAATTAGTTGCACTAAATTTTTGAAACCTTGGCATGGAACTACATAAGTGGTCATATTCCTCTAAATAAACAATTTGAAGTTCTTAGCAACATATCGATCTCTCTAAGAATATATGACTGGAGTTGTCAAACGCTAAAAGCTGCCACCATGTTTACACTACTTGGAATTAGCAGTAATAATTTTCATGTTGGAGAAGCACTTACTGATGAGGACTTCTTTTATTTGGAGTTCTTAAATCAGTCTCAGAATCATTTCACAACTGTCCGCACTCCGATCCAAAAATCAGTCCACCATTTGGTCATTATTCTTCCGGTCATTGTCGGGATTTGCTTCTTGTTTCTTGGTTATGTGTACTACTATCGTCACAAGGCTACCAACGATAAAATCCAGCCGGAAACTATAAAACATGGAGATGTGTGCGCAGTATTGAATTTTGATGGAACAATTGCATATGAAGACTTCATCAGCGCCACAGAGGATTTTGACCTCAAATATTGCATCGGGACCGGTGGTTATGGTAGTGTTTATGAAGCAAAATTAGCTAGCGGAAAAACATTTGCATTGAAAAAACTCCATAGATTTGAAGCTAAACGACCGGCATTCGATCAAAGTTTCAAGAATGAGGTCCAAGTGTTAACCAACCTAAGACACAAAAACATTGTTAAACTTTACGGCTTTTGTTTGCATAACAAATGCAACTTCCTTGTATATGAATACATGGAAAAGGGGAGCCTATTTTGCGCGTTGAGCGACGATGAACTCGCTGTTAAAGTGGACTGGATGAAGAGGGTGAACATTATAAAAGATGTTGCACATGCGTTGGCTTACATGCATCATGATTGCATTCCACCTATCGTTCATAGAGACATATCGAGCAACAACATTCTTCTAAACTCAGAAATGGAAGGATTTGTTGCCGACTTTGGGGCAGCGAGATTGCTTGATCCTGATTCATCTAACCAAACAATAATCGCTGGAACTTTGGGATACATTGCCCCAGGTAGGTAGTTAATTATACATACTCTTGTGCTTCTTAATTTTATATCTACAAGCCATTAAAACTTCGCTAACAATAACTTGGTATGTGTGATGATACAGAACTTGCATATAGCATGATTGTGAATGAAAGATGTGATGTTTATAGCTTTGGAGTGGTTGCTCTTGAAACAATTGGAGGCAAGCATCCAGGAGACCTCCTATCATCACTCAACTATTCTAAAAATCGTGGTACAATGTTGGAAAATATACTAGACCCACGACTCTCTTATCCAACCAATAGGCTAATTGAGAAAGAAATCATCCGTGTTGGTCATGTGGCAATGTCTTGCGTTCTCACTGATCCAAAGGCCCGACCAACAATGAGAGAAGTTTGTCAGGAGTTATCATGTTGAGGGCCTCGTTCAGCTTATGAGCTCACACCTTCGTCATTTTGAAAAAGACCACTATACTTATATTTTTGTCATGAAAGTGTTTATATTTTAGTCATGAATGTCTTGCAACATATTGTATCCTTATTATTTTGAATAATGGAGCGATGGTTTGGTACTGATATATTTTAGTCACTTCACTCTAGTATGCTTTTTTCTGTTTCCCAAAATCTATAACTCTTGATTTGGGTCAGAAAGAAAATAGTTATTATCAGGGACAGCAATGGTTTACTTTGAGGCCGCTAATGGTAGATGTACGGACCCTGTTTACAAAGCTCGTCCGTTCCGGCCCCTACGGGCAGGTTTAGTTAAAAGAAGTCAGGCTTTTATGTTTTCTCAGCTTGCAGATCGTAGAAGCCTGCACCGAGGTTCAAGTATGACGAACTAACATTAGAATCACCATTTTCAAAATAGGGTTGAAATGGGTTAATTGTTAGCATTGTATGTTAGTAAGACCATATCACTAGGTGATTTTATTTGATGACATGGATCGAGTTTGTTTAGGTGGTGTCTGTTTGGAAACCACTACAGAATTTGTCAACATGCTTTAGCAAGACATTTAAAGAGCTCATTGCTGAAGTACTTTGGATACGCTACATAATCCGAAAATGAGAAAGTTTAGTTAAGTATCTAGTTAAACAGTAGTACGTTATGTATTTAAATTAGTAGTATAATACAAAAGCATTTTAACGAGGGACGGAGCTAGGAATTGGTTTTAAGGGGGGCTCAATTATTTTTTCGGTAGTAACATACATTTTTTCGGTAGTAACATACATTTTTACGACTCAGCATTATAACATTCATATATGGTTAATTCTTTTGTGCAGAGGTTCCATTAGACTATATATACTTAGGAAAGTGTACATGTGTATGCCGTTACTGTGGTGCAATGTTTTGGGAGTGCGAAAAAGTTGCCAAGTTATCGTCCAGAACACAGCCCGAATACAATAAATGCTGCCTCTGGAGGTGATGTCTTTGTACCGGCGCCACCTGACTATTCCACAATATATCCAATCAACTGTACAGGGATCCTCATTTTATGAAAAATATAAGAGCATACAATCAGATGTTTAGTATGACTTCATTGGGAGCCAATGTTGATAATTCAATCAACAATGGCAAAGGACCATATGTTTTCAGAATATCAGGCCAGCTTTACCATTGGATAGGTTCAATGTGTCCAGATGAAGGCGTTGCACCAAGATTCTTGCAATTGTATATATATGACACTGCCAATGAAGTGAAAAACCGTATGGCACATTTTGGAGGCGAGCACGAAAGTGGCTTAAAGAAAGAAATTGTTGAAGGGCTTATAGAATTTTTGGACAACCACAATGCTTTAGTCCAATTATTTCGCACTGCTCGAGACAAGTATTTAGAATCTGATATACCAGACTTCAAAGTAAAATTGTATAACGTCGTTGGAACCCGTCAATATGAATTACCAACACCAGATACTGTTGGAGCTATCGTTTTCGGAGGGTCTGCACTTACAGAAAATGACTTTGATTTAATTGTAGAAGAACATTCCTCAACTATTCTACCGGTCGTGGCACAATGCTGGAAAATATATTAGACCAGCGACTCTCTTATCCGACTGATAGACTAATTGAGAAAGAAATCATCCGTGTTGGTCATAGATCCAAAGGACCGACCGACAATGCGAGAAGTTTGTCAGGAATTATCAAGTTGAGGGCCTCGTTCAGTCTATGAGCTCACAACTTCGTCATTTTGAGAAAAACCACTATAGTTATATTTTTGTCATGAATGTGTTTACGTTAAACATGCATGCTTAGTTCATCTCATTTCATATTTAACAAACTGTATGTCATGAATGTCTTGCAACATATTATTTTAAATAATGGAGCGATGGTTTAGTAGTTGGTATATTTTAGTCACTTCACTCTAGTATGTTTTTATGGGTTGGGGGTGTGGGGGGGGGGGGGCTTAATATTGGATCGTTAAAAGTAAAAAATATAAGGCGCTTTAGGTAAGTGGTGGTGAAGGTTTAGAGTTGAAAGTGACGCCCTTTGGTGTAGAGTTATTAAGAGTATTTATGGTTGTGATGGAGGATTTGAGGGGTCTCGTGTTAGATATGGAGGTGTTTGGGCTGACATTATCGAAATGACACGCGAGAAGTTTGATGGACTGGATAGGGGTTTTGTGATTCATTTTTGTAATGAGGGAGTTTTGGAGGATTGGATAGTAGGGAGAAGTAGGAGTAGGAGATGAGAGATGAGTATGAAGTGTTGGTAAAAAGAGGGTAGGAGATAGGGAGATGGTTTTTCAGGGAGGAGAAGATGATAGGAGATGAGGTTGGTGATGAGATTAGAAGGTTGTAGGAGGAATGGTTTTTAGGAGAGATGGTTTTTAGGAGATGGGAGAGGATGGAGTAGGAGATGATGGTTTAGGGAGGGAGGAAGGAGTAGATGGTCTTGTTTTTTTTTTTTTTTTTGGGGGGTAGGAGAGGTAGAGAGGATGGTGTAGAGGAGGGAGGAGGAAGGGGGTGATGGGATGGATGTTTTTATGGTTTTAGGAGGAGAGGATGAGAAGGAGCAGAGGGGAGGATGGTTTGTAGGAGAAGGATGTAAGGGAGAGATGGAATGGTTTTTTTGAGGAGGTAGTGTAGGAAAGCACAGGAAGGGAGAGGAAGAGGTGAGAGAGGAGATTAGGTTAGGAGATGTGTTTTTTTTTTTAGGAGAGGGGACGGATGGTTTAGGAGAGATAGGGGAGAAGAGTATGGTTTTTTTATTTTTTTTTTTTTTTTATTTGAATGTGGCATATGTGGTTTTTTTGAGAAAAAGAGGTAGGATGGTAGTAGGAGGAGAGGAATTGGTATGGTTTTTTTTATACACGCCAACTTCTGGAAGGAAAAAAAAAAAAAATAAAAATAAAGTATAATTAAAAAAAAAAAAATGGAAAGAATGGAGTTATTAAGAGTATTTATGGTAGTGATGGAGGATTTAAGGGGTCTCGTGTTAGATATGGAGGTGTTTGGGCTGACATTATCCGAAATGGACACGAGTTGGATGGACTGGATAGGGGTTTTGTGAATCATTTTTGTAAAGAGGTAGGAGATGGTTTAAACACGCACTTCTGGAAGGAAAAATGAGTCGGAGAAATGGCTCTTTGTGATCGTTTCCCTAGGCTATATAACTTGGAACAAGATAAAGAAGTTTTGGTTGGAAATAGAGGTAGATGGCTAGATGGTTCGTGGGAATGGTGTTGGGATTGGTCTCGTCCCCCTCGAGGCAGATCAGCGAGGGAGTTTGAAGCCATTGAAGAGCTATTGTTAAATGTTAACATTAGCCATTCCCGCAAAATTATAGTCCACATTTTCTTTTTTGGTTGTCCCAAATTAATTGTCCACTTCCAAAACTAGATAGGAAATTTAGTTTAAGTTTACCATATCGTCTCCACTTGATGTAATAATTACAAACTTTAAAGAAGTTAGAAATTAATTAATTAAAGGTAAAACTGTTATTTTTAAAAAAAGTAAGAATGAGAAAACTGTAAAGATGATGTTTTTCTTAAACTGCGTGTTTTTGTCGGTGAACTATAATTTTGAGACGGAAGGAGATTTAGTTTAAGTTTACCATATCATCTTCACTTGATGTAATAATTACAAACTTTAAAGAAGTTAGAAATTAATTAATTAAGGGTAAAACTGTTATTTTAAAAAAAAGTAAGAATGAGAAAACTGTAAAGATGATGTTTTTCTTAAACTGCGTGTTTTTGTCGGTGAACTATAATTTTGATACGGAAGGAGTACTATTTTTTTGCTGAAACTAGTTGAATCTTTTGTACCACATAGAAATACGAGAGAAAACTTCTAAGCATATATACTATAGTGAAAGTGAATATGGATTGTATGTCTAGAAGTTAATACTATGCTTTCGAACTCATAACAAATTACCATTAAATATAACAAATTTAATGATTTCTTTGTTTGAGTATAAAAAATTGATATGAGCTTTAATGTTTTTGTAAAAAAGACTTAAAAACTCTACTTTTTTATTATAAAAATTACGAATATGAATCCACAATAAAATAAAAAGACAATAAAGCTAGAGTCCTAGCAGAGAGCATTTTGTTATACTAGTTGGATACCCGCGCATAGCAGCGGTGATAATTTTTTTTTACCTAACTCTCCCCGCAATTCTCTACCCGCTAAGTG
>BQNB010012277.1:43582-79556 GCA_026074375.1 Tanacetum coccineum | reverse complement strand
TACCAGAGACCCATGTTAATGGTTCCCTTTAGGTATTGAAAGATCCATTTAACCGCATTTAAGTGCTTTTCGGTAGGCTTTTCCTGATACCGGGCACATAAGCAGACTGCATAAATAAGGTATGGTCTACTGGATGTCAGATACATAAGGGAACCAATCATGCCACGGTAAAGTGTAGCATCAACTGGTTTCCCCTGTAGATCTTCATCTAGTTTACTCTTTTCTACCATAGGTGTGTCTACAGAATCACTAGTTAGCATACCATATTCTTTAACAATTTCATAAGCATATTGAGATTGGTTTATAAAGATGCCTCTGGGATTTAGAGAATCTTGTAATCCTAAAAAGAATGACATATGCCCTATCATTGACATCTTGAACTTAGTGGTCATGTGATTAGCAAACTCATTACACATGGCAGTATTAGTGGATGCAAATATTATATCGTCAACATAAATTTGTACCAGTAATAAGTCATTTCCAGCTTGTCGTGTGAAGAGTATTGGATCAACTGCACCTTTGGAGAAATGTTGTGAGATAAGGAAGCTTAATAGCATGTCGTACCATGCACATGGTGCTTGTTTGAGACCGTAGAGTGCCTTTTTTAGCTTGTACACATGCGATAGGTTGTCCTGATCAACAAATCCTTGCCGTTTTGACGTCCATTTGGTAGATCATCATATTCTTATGAGCGGCATTTGCTACGAAGATATGGATGGCCTCTATTCTAGAAACCGGTGAAAATGATTCCTCGAAATCGATTCCTTCTTATTGCCTGAATCCTTGAGCAACTAGTCTAGCCTTATTTTTTAGTACCATACCAAATTCATTCGTCTTGACCTTATAAATCCACTTTAGTTTGATCAATAACACTTTATCTGGGCACGGCACCAATTCCCAAACTTCTAGCCTTTGAAATTCATGAATTTCTTCTTGCATTGCATCGATCCATGATGGTTCGGTCATTGCTTTTTTGAAGTTCTTTGGTTCTACCAAAGTTAGGAAGGCATCAAAGTAACACCACATGGCATCAGTTTGGAGTTGCTTTCTCATAGAGACAGAGCGAGAAGGATCTCCGATCACGTTTGCTATAGGATGATCCTTAGTCCATTTACCAAGGTGTTTAAATGGAGTGTGGATTTGTCTCACATTCGATGATGATCCTTGAGAAGTTAATTTCATGAAGAGATTCATTAAGTGGAACATCACGAAATGTTAGTGTTTTGGGGATTCTTCAAAACCTTAAGAAATGTTTGGAGAATGTTCTTGTTCTTGTGTTGATGGAATACTTAATGATGGAGCATCCTGGTCAATAGAAGTTGACACAGGAGAATCGGCTAAAACCACAGCTCTCGGAGCAGCAGCTACTTGAACTTGAGAAACAGCAACTGATGAAGGAGTGAAGTATTCATCGAACATAGGTTGAAACAAGCGATCCCAATCATCTCTTGGTGGTGGAATACAAGGTTGTTGAGAAACAGGGTTTGGAACGAGTCCTGAACTAGATGTTGCAGGAGTCATAGAATGAAGCCCGGGTCCTGAACTGAACTGTTTAGAAGCCATAGCTGTCAGCTCATCGAAGAAATTTTATACACTAAAGAATGCGAAAAAGCACCCAACCCAAAGATGTGGGATTGCCCATCTATTGGCAATCTGTTGCAGCAATCGCAACCCAACGATTCAAAGAAAAAGCATCTATTACTAGAGAAAATGAAGGGGCCAAAGATCAAAGTTATCAGATGACGGTAAAGACCTAGAAGCATCCTATCTCCTCTTATAATACAGCCTTGCTCACTCACATAGGAATATATAGATAGTCGAAGTTTTTTAGTACTTTTTATGTAGCTTTAAAAATCATCCAGCTTATGTAAATTTTCATTTTAATGTAATTATCAATTCTGTTTTTAGACTATGTCACTTCAATATCAAGTAATGTACTCAGGCTTTTTAATCAACTGAAATCTTAGTTATATTTTGCAAATTCTGTTTTTCAAACAATTCGTGCTCTTTTATTTCAAAAGCTCTTATAAACTGTTTCATAAGCTCATACTACTCTTAAGCTACCAAAAGCTCATCAAATACTTGAATTCTAAATGGAATTGGATGGCTGCTTATAGAATTCAAGTAGGTATTAGTGCTTGAGGGTCAAGTTTTAGGATTAGACTAGGCATTGGAATTAAGCTTAAGCTATAAGACTGTTTGTATAAGCTCTATTAAGAGTACGCACCTCTGTTTAGCTGAGGTAATAAGGTACGATCTTCTTTTTCCTTTGTTATTCTTATCTTTCATTCATAATCATAGTTATAAACTGCATACATAGCTTAATCTGTTTGGAGAAGCTATTTTTTGTTAATTCTAGGCTTATTCTCTGCTTATTTTAGATTGTTATATGTTAGTTTATATCATTTTGTTTAACTTATTTTCAATGTTTGCTTATAATCTATCTTAAAACTGTTTTGAAAAAAACCAAAAATATTAGCTTAATGTAATGAACTTAATTATTTCGGCTTATTTGATAATTGTTAAATGTTCATTAAGTTTGTTTTTAGCTTAAAATTATCTGGTAATAAGAGTTTGAGCTTAAACTCTTTATCTTATTAGCTAAATCTGAGTCAAGGTAGCTTAAAGGGGTGTTTGGGTCAAGCAGTACTAACTTAAGTTAGTATTGCTAGACTCCATTTAGTTCTTTAAATTGTCTTTTAATTTCATATTTAGGCTCATTGATATGTGAGAAATCACATATCATTTGTGCATCAAAATGATCAAAATGTCCAAAAATATGCTTGTATTTGTGTATTTTGTTGTTTATGGATGTGTAGGTACGGATAATGCAAAAATCACAAGAAAATGTTCAAAACCGGACAAACACGGACACAGGAACGGATCAAGAGCACAAGAGGCAGGAGTTTTCTATCAAAAGGTCGTCAAGTCAACAAAAGTCAACTCTTGGTCAAAGCTATGGTCAACATAAAAGGACAAAACCTTCAAAATCCCACAAAAGCCCTTATTGTTAAAACATATTATCACAAAAATAACTAAAACCCTAAATAGTGAAATCCCCAAATTACCCTTACCTAAAACTTCATTTGCAAAATCAGTCTAAGAGTTAACGGATGTTACTTTCTAGTTAACTAGTGTTAACTATTTTTACCTAAACATTTAACAAACTAAAACAAACACTAGCCCAATCCACATATATAACCATGACCCGACCAGCCCAATAACCAAACCCGGGGTAAAACCATAATTAAAACCAGTCAACATACTCTTTTATACACAACTACCTCCCAACTAACCCAAACTACTTTTCCCGCCCAAATTTCCTATTCACAATTCGTCCCCAACTTGAACCCGCACCCAAATTAACCAACCCCAAGAAATTAACCATGATCAAAAGACTTAACTCAGTCTATTACAACAAAACCTACATGAAAACGCTCCTCCACATGGCCACGTGGCATCACAAGAGTGGTTAATACCCGATCCGTGTGAAGAATGATTGATCCAAGGGTTGAAATCATTGTTTGGAGATCAAGCAACAATCCAAGGGTTCACAAGAGACTTAGTGACTCACTCCTCATCCAAGACCTCCTCTTCATCTCCTATAATTAGTCCCTTATTTCTTTAGTTTGGTGTGTAGATTTTTTGTATCGAATTTATGTCAAATTTCTTTCTCAATTGTCATTTTCCATTTCCATTTCCAGTTTTTACTTAATTAAGCACTTGTACTCTTTCAATTTCATAAATAAATAAAAATCCAAAATTATTGTGTTCATTTCCTTATTTCAGTTTACTCAATCATGTTCTCTTATGTTACATAAGCTTCTAATAAGCTCATCTCAAGCTCATATAAGTCTCTAAGCTTAGATTGAGCTCAAATTCAAACATTAATATACTTATATACTTAAAATCAGTTAATACCTATGCTATGGATGGATTTTGATTTTTGGATGATAAACTGACAATGGAAGAGTTCATAGGACTTTACTAGCTTATCATTTTGATAAGCTAAGAGCTTTTGAGTAGCTCCTCGAGCATTATTAGCCTTGTTTGTGCAAAGGCTCATTGTAAGTTCTATTTTCCTTCAAGTTTTAGCTTAATATTGAATCTGCTTATTTGTAGCTTATTATTAGCTTATTTGGTGCTAATTTAGTCTATTATAGTTTATTAGTTTAATTTGATTATCTATTTTCATAACTTGTAGTTTAGATTATAAATTTCTATATTTTGTCTAAAAAACTCTCAAAATCAAAAAATATCTAGCATAGTAATTCCTAATTGTTAATTGTAGATTTGAGTATTTAGATTTATCAAATTGTTGATATAATTGATATTTAAGGTCTGGTCATTCAAGTTTATGATCTGTTTTGCTAGTTTGATGTTTAAAATTGTGGTGTAAGCTCTATAAGGAGTGTTTGGGTTAAGTTTTGTTTTGGGGATTATAAGCTGTCAAGTGTGTTTAAGGTCCTGATCTGGATTTTAAATCATCATAGTTCATTGTTAGTACAAGTTTTAATCAAGTTAAAGCAAGTTTGAAGAAGTTTGGGTGAATCCTAGAGTATTTAGTGAGTCAGAGTTAAATAAGCTGTCAAGCACTATCTTACTTATTTAATACTAGTATACTGAGTTGCTACTTGGAGTTCATTTTAAGTCATATAATGAATTTTAAGTCTGTTCAAAGTTTTGTCTAGTCGAGTGTGCAAAGTTTGATCAAAATCACTTAGTACTTGTAGTGCTAATTAGGTTCTGCTAAGTATAAAAGTTGTTCTTAAAAATGGTCAAAGTTCATAAGCAAATTTAGAAGTCTTAGTTATTAAATCAGTATTTGAGGTTAATGAATCTAGTTAATACACATCTTAAGGTTTCATAATCAGCTCCTGATTTCTAATTTGGTCTTAATTTGAGCTTTTTGTACCTGTTTAAGTGGAAATAAGATTTTGAGTCAAATAAGCATACCTTCTGATGTACCATTATGTTTAAGCTTTTATAAAGCTTATTATTGAGTTTCAGCTATAGTGTGTTTTGTTAAAGTTGTTCAAAAAAGTATGTTTTACAACTTTCTAGTTTTGAGTTTTCAAAAATAAAAATAAAAAAATGTTGAGGCCAGGGCTCGAACCCCTGACCTCTTGGAATTGAACCACACAACACACACACTCGTTACCAACTGTGCTACAATAGCTCATCCAACATTACTTTCAACCGAAATACTATTTACCCTTTACGCTTTCTTTATTTCTTATTCTAAATAAGCTGTAGCTAGTTACTGGCTTTTTCAGGCTTATTCTTTAAGCTAATTTTCAGCTTGCCTTTTTAATTAAATCCAGCATGTAATATTTACACCTTTTAGTAATTTTTCAAGGAATTTTAGATTAATCTAGTATTTTAATCATTATTTTCTTAAAATCTTAAAAATCATAAAAAATAGAAAAAATCAAAAAAATAATTTTCTTTTTTCAAAAAATTTTCTTATACATAAAGATCCACAGGAAAAATAGATTGTTTCTGTAGGAGAAAATTGCAAAATTTCAAAATTTAAAGAACGTGATTCGTTTTCGTTTACGTTTTTCTTGTTTTTAAGCTCATTTCAACTCCGTTTTTGTTTTAGTTTTTTTAAACTTACTTTTTAGTCATTTAGAGTCTATTAAAAGTGAAAAATTCATTTTAGGTTTAATTTTGGAAATTCAGGGTTTTTAATCACCGTTTTAGGGTTTCCCGTTTTGAGTTTTAGTTAAAGTTTAATTTCTCGTATTAAAGTTAGGTTAATTGTCCTTAAATTGCTCTATTTTAGATTTAGAAAACAAATCACTCTGAACCAATCAAATATTGTCCAAAATAACAAACGGGTCTCAATTTCATAAATCTTCGATCGAATACGACCCGGTAATCACTTACTGGTAAATATACGTATTATTATATATAATTGTGAGAATTTCCTTTCTTCCTTTGTCCATAAGGGTAGTTTGGTAATTTTCTATACTTATTATATCATTATACGTGTATAGATTAACTACGAATCACTCATTAAGATAGAATTTAAGGTAATTTGTAGGTTTGAATTAGCTTTCATTCCTGTGAATGAGCTATAGTCAAGTTCTGTTAGAATAATTTCAGTTAGTTTAGCAAATTAAGCTCAAAGTAATTTTAGCTGTAGGTTTTGATCTCTTTGTTCTTAGTTTGTAGATTTATAAGTGAAGTAATCTAGTTTGTAGGACTGCATTAGTTAAATTTGAGAGCTGGTCAGTTTTAGTGCAAACTACATCAGTAGTCATATATAACATATAAGCCATTTTCAAGTTTAAAAATCAGAAGGTAAAAATAGTTTTTAGGTTTTGACCTTAAGAGTATAAGTAAATTGGAGGTCAATTTTCATCTGTATGAGCATAGCTTAGAATAAATTGCTTATTTGTCCATCTGTTTTTAGCTTTGTAATTTGCAATTTGTCTTTTGAAAAATAAAAATTTCACTCAGCATGTACTGAGTACATAAGCCTTTTTCAACTAGCTTTTTCTCTAATCCTTTGATTTTCAAAATAGTTTTAAAGACCTGTTTCTAGTAGCTTTTTGGCCAAGGTTTAAGATGATATAAGCTAGAAAGTCATAAGGATCTGCTTGTGTGATTATAATTAAGCTCAAAAGTTGGCATTTAGTCTGTAGTTAATAATTTTTTTATAATAGCTTATTTGGAATTTCCAGCTTATGGCTTTTAGTTCTTTGCTTATTTCTAGTTCAGTCTAGCTTAATAGGGTAATTGTAGGATGCTTATAGCTTTTCAAGTCCTAGAGTTACCTATATCAAGTTGTTAACTTATCAAGTTTTGATATAAAAAAGCCAAAAAGAAGTTAAGTGTAATCTGTTAGTTTTTAAGCCAATTTCCAGCTTATTTAGTGATTTTTAAAAATAGTTTCTTTTACAAAAGTTGTTAGTTTTTAGGTTTTCTATAACTTTGTTTTTATAAGTTTTCAAAATGAAAAAAAAATAAAAACAAAAGACCACAGGTTTCGAACCGTGACCTATCTTGCCTCACACACCACACGTCTCATCTGCACACACACTAACCAACGCGCCCTTGGGTCTTTTTCAAACACTCTTTGCACATTTAATTCTTTTATACACAATTTAATTTCCCTTTACTTAAATAAGCCGTAGCTTAATACTAGCTTTTTAGGGCTTAATTTTTCAGCTTATTTTTATAAAATCCAGCACTACTTTTTACACTTTTAGTAATTTTTTAAAATTTTTAGAAATAGATTTAGTATTTTTAATCATTTTTCTTAATTAAAAACTTTAAAAATCATAAAAAATAGGAAAATAATCAAAAAAATAATTTTCTTTTTTTTAAAATTTACTTTTATCATAATCTAGGCTTAGGTTTGAAATTTACTTTCGTAGGGTTAATATTTTGAAAGTTCACTTTTTAAAGAACGGGATTTCGTTCCCGTTCTCGTTTTCTTCATTTTTTAAGCTTTAAACACCCTCATTTTAGAATTTCCTTAGCTTTTACTTATTATCTAGTTAATTAGGATTAGAAAAAGTTTAGAAAATCATTTAGGGTTTAATATTAGTGTACTTGCTTATTTGTAGTGTTTTATTAAATTCCCGTTAACGTGTTTTTTCATAGTTAGTTTTAATTGTGCCTTTATTTGCTCACTATTAGGATTTTAGAAAACAATCATCTTCGAATCAATTCAAGTCATTGTCCAAATAACAAACGGGGTCTCAATTTCATAAGTCTTTAGGAAAACGACCCGGTAATCACTTACCGGCTTACGTAGGATATTTTCGTGTAGATTTTTACTTTAAATCTTTGCCCTCAAGGATTTTTAGTAAATTTCTTTATACTTTGATATTATTACGTATATATACTTATTACTAAACATCAAGTTTTTGGCGCCGTTGCCATTTGTGATTAAGATTCCTTCGTTTGCATTTGTCGATCGTGATTTGGAGAACCTTTCGTCTTCGAAAGTTACGCTTTTGAAAAAAAAATTAATATAAAAAGTAAAAATTATTTTTCTTTTCTTTTTAGTATATGTAGAAGTTAAATAAATACAAAAAGACAAAAATATTTGCTCTTCCGAATTTTTTGATTTTTATTTTGTTCTCTTAATTACTAAAATACACATCAATTTAATTCTCTTACTAGAGAATTTGTGAATATTCCATTAATAAGTTCCCGAACTTAAGATTCAAAAATTTACTAATAAGTTCCCGAACTTAAGATTCAAAAATTTACCGTCTTGTGTCACTTACGAAAAAGGCGCACCTCTTTTGTGAAATAAGCTATTAGGAGGGTTGTTCCTAAGAACTACAACCCGAAGGGACAAACGTTTTTAAGGAGATTCGCTCCCACTACGTCCCCCGTTTGCAAATTTTACTTAAGGGAGTTACCCTAAGTTTGTTGATTATTCGGTAAACAAAAATATTTTCTTTTCTCATTTCTTTTATCATTTTTGTTTGCTTAGTGCATGCGCACTAGAAATTCCAATTTTCCAAATAATTCGAACGTAACCATTCCGAGACGTCGAAATAGAGGACGTGCTCCAAACGTAGTCGAACCCGAGCTTCGTACTATCGTTGAAGTTGCACCAATGGCGGAACGTACAATGGAAGAGCTACTCCGTGCACCCACGGAAGGGTATGGAGAAGCTATCGTTTTACCGGAAATTAATGCGGATCATTTTGAGATTAAAACGAATTTGTTACAACTAGTTCAAGCTAACCCGTTTCACGGTTTTAAAGAATCACCAAAAATACCAATCTTTCGTGATGATCCACTTAATGAATCTCCTCATGAAGAATCAACTCCTCAAGGATCTTCATCGAATGTGAGACAAACCTACACATCTCTCTCTGTGGGGCGGGGGGGGGGGGGGGGGGGGGGGTGGGGGGAGGGGGGGGTGGGGGGGGGGGGGGGGGGGGGGGGGGGGGGGGGGGGGGGTGATACACAACACAACAGAGGATGAAAAGAAGAGATGTGTATGTTTTCTCACATTCATGAAGATCCTTGAGGAGTTGGATTCTTCCCTGAGAGATTCGAATATGTGGATCATCACTAAGATTTGTATTTTTGGTGATTCTTTAAAACCTTGAGAAATTTGGAGATTGTTCTTGTTCTTAGTGATGATGGCGTCCTTGATGATGGAGCATCCTGGTTAATGGAAGTTGACACAGGAGAATCGGCTAAATCCACAGCTCTTGGAGCAACAACTTCTTGAACTTAAGAAACAAACGATTAAGGTGGAGTGAAGTAAACATTGAACATTAGGTTTAAACAAGGAATCCAATCATCTTTGTTTGGTGGAATACAAGGTTGTTGAGAAATAGTGTTTGGAACGAGTCCTGAACTAGAAGTTGCAGGAGTTATACATTGAAGCCCGGGTCCTGAACTGACTTGTTCAGAAGCCATTGCTTTCAACTCATCAAATGTCACATGAATGGTTTCAATAATTTTCTAGGTTCTTTTGTTGTAGATTCTAAACGCTTTCTTTGTGCGCGTAACCAACGAAAATACCAATGTCAGCTTTTGCATCTAATTTACCACGGTCGTCATTTTCATTGGTAGGATATCAGAGTGCACCAAAGACATCAAAGAATGATAAATCCGATTTCTTATCCTGCATAAGCTCATATGGAGTTTTGTTGTATCAGCGACGAATTATTGAACGGTTTTGGGTGTAACAGGCTGTGTTGATTGCTAACGGCCCATAAAAATAATGGATGGCTTATAAAATATTAACATTGTAACAGGTAGCTTCCTACAAGAGTTTCACTATTTCGCCTTTCGACAACGCCGTTCTGCTAAGGAGTGCGAGCAACAGATGTTTGATGCGAGATGCCAACATTTTCATAAAATTCACGAAGTGTCTGATTGACAAATTTAGTTCCATTATCTGTTTCGAACATTACATACAATGCCATTCAAACGAACTTGTAATAATTTTTTATACATATAATGAAGGCCATCAAAGCTTTATCTTTTGTCCTTAAAAATCTGCCCCCAAGTAAATCTTGAGTAGTCTCCGACAAACACTAAGTATTCCTTATCCCATTTAATACTTGCCACAAACTTATTGGGCATAACAAATCCATATGCAAGAATATAGGTTTTCACTTTGGTTAGTATCTTCCAACTTTTGGGTTGATGATAGTATTTCTGTTCTTTTTCCTAATGACATTCTGAACACAGATGATCTTTATAGAAAATATTAAGCCTTGAATGCCACATGCAAGACCGTCTTAAGCTGCTTGTTAAGAGTACCAAAGATGAGATTAGGGAAATAAATGACGGATGGCCATAACCCGCTCTAGACTTTGACGCTTTTGGATAAAAGACATAACAGAGATGTTTTTAGCATTTCAACAAGAGAAATGTGTACAAAATTTGTGTCACGGATCCGGAAATGAAGATCCAAACAACCTTTTAAATGAATAAAAGCAAGTGTTATATCCAAAATGCAACTTCAATAACCACGTCGCAAAATTGACTAACATAAACAAGTTATGTTCAAAGCCCCTCAACGTAGTAAAACTCTGAAATAGTAAATTTCCCAGCTGATAGTCACCATACCCATAATCCTTGCAATATTTTCATCGTGAACTAACTGACCCATAATTTTACTAACAAATTCATGAACTGAGAGCGGTTTCCCTGTCCATGGTTTCAAACATCCGGAGTCCAGATATCAAAGAACAATTTGGACAACCTGTCATGACAAGAGAAGAAGACGATGGAATATCTGTAGCATTAGATCCCCAAGTATGATTGGGTTCTGAGTGGTTAGCGATTCTTTAGATCCAAACAATCTTATGCTATTTACTCGAATACCTACATTTTTAAAAACATTTTTTTGGGTTTCTTGCTATAAACTTTAAGCTCTGGTTTTTATTGATTCAATTAAGTGGGAAGTGGTTTTCTTAGGAGGCACTACTTTAGCTGAAGTGAGCCTAGTTAAAGGGCACGAATTACCAACTATAGTGAAAGTTCTGCCTGTTGGTTTCCACTTAAATCCTACTTCAGTAAATACATGACCCGTAGGTTTCCAAATATTTTGTTTTTTATGTTTCTTACATGATTAGCACGGCTATCATGTATTCACAAATCAAGAAGTCACTTATCATGAACACCTTCAAACAAGATTTCATACAAGCTAGCACGAATTAAGATCAGAAATTCGCATTGTGACTTTGAATGCTTAACATTAACATGACAAATAGTGTTCAACAACATGTCATTTTTATTAACTTCCTATGTTGGTGTCTTCTACTTTATTCTTCATGTTCCTACTTGGTGTTTGCAAGATCCTATCATTCCTTTTATTGCCAGTAGGTTTGATCCGCATTTACTAGTAGAACACTTTAATCCTGTAGAAGACAACACAGGTGTGTTAGAATCTGATGTGTTTGATGACTCCGAACCTGATTAAATAGTTTGCATGAGGATATGAGAGGTTCAGCAAAGCTAACTTTCTTGACATTGTTTTTGGGTGTGACAACAACCTTTTTGGCACTAAGATTAATCGCATTGCACTAAGTTTAATTGCATTAGGGCATGTATCTCTAATATATACCAGTAACTCCTGAATTCGTTGGGCATGCTTACAGGCAAAGTCTAACTCATTATCTAAAGGTTGTTTTACTTTAGCTTGTTCGACTATTCCCCGAAGAATATCAGCTTGTTCCTGAGTGTACTTAAGGTAATCTATGTGAGCTTCCATATTTTGCAATAACCTAAGAGCCAAAGGTTCTAAGTCTAGCTTGAACATTCCTAGAACAATAGTGTTGGCAGATGGTATTTGTGCAGCAATATCAACAATTTCTTTTCTTTTTACTTTTCGTAAATCGTCTTTCAATGATGTTATCAAGAAAACCTTATCTTGAATTTGAGCTTTTAAATCCTAATTTTTGGTAGATTTTAAGTTCAGTCTATCAATTAAAGAGTCACTCTGTTCTTTAGTATGAACACGTGGCTTTTTGATTGAGTCAAACTGCTCTTTAAAAACCTGTTTCATATGATTAATTTCATTACAAAGATGCTCGTTTTCCAAAAGCAATTTTGCCACACTATTCTCCAGTTCTACATTTTTCCTTATACCATGTTGCATTCCTTGGTCGCTTAGGATAAGTGCATTGCCTAGCCATATGTCCTTCACCTTGACAGTTGTAGCATTTAACAACCTTTGCTTATCCACTTGCATTGTTTCCCCCAAAACTAGTAGCAATATTCTTATAACCAGTACCAGAATAACTTTGCCCTTGTCTCCCCTGAACTTGTTGCACTGTGACCCTGCCATCTTGAATAATGGCTTGGTTTGTTGGATTTGATAAAGTTCTAAGTTGATTATTGGTTTAGGGGAACCTTAAGGAAGCTACAGCTGTTATAAAAGCCATTGCTTTGTTGAGACAAGCAATTGGATCATCTCCTGGAGAGAATACTAGAACAGCAAAACCTGAATCCACAAGAGGTGACTCAGTCATCAGTTGTGTAGTAACTTGAGGTGATTGATAAGCAATTTGTGAAACAGATGAGGTTTGATGATTCATTTGAGACTGATATGGATATGATGGTGGAACGGATAAATGATTGAATTGAGGTTGTGATGGATGAGTAATGTTGAGTGGGATGAATTAATCCATATTGAGATGTGAATTGTTGTTGAAGCTGGAGGAATGTGATATGAAAGACTGAGACGTGTTTAAAGTAGGTGTGTCATCTGCTGATTTCAACCCAAATGCAAGTGGATCTTTATGTACATCACAGCAGAAGACAACTCATTTTGCATGGATTATCGTGTTTGGTTTAAATATGCATGAAGCTGATCAAATTTTGTAGTATGCAAATCTTTTACAAGCTTGACATCAGTAACAAACTTACTCCATTTAGGTGGAAGATTGTTTAAGAACTTGGTATTAACTTGAAATTGCTCCATTTTCATGGTGTAGATGTTCATGTCATTAATCAATTGAGTGAATCTCAAGTAATACTTATGAAGTGATTCCCCCTTGATGTGATTAAACTTATTAAATGCATCATACAGTTTACACTCTCTCACCTGCTTAGTCAAAGAGGTACATTGCATCAGTAATTGAACTCTCTCCTATAAATCCTTGGCAACTATGTGATGATTCATAAGTGAATAGATATCAGCTGGTAGACCTTGAAGAATAATATTGGTTTCCTTCATATCACAATTAGCTTGAATTTTCTCAGCAGCAGATAATTTAGCATATTTCTTTGTTTTGGTCACCCCATTCTCTTCAACAGTATGCCAAATGAGTGGACCATTTTCAACTGATTCAAGTATCATTCTTCCGTGCTCTCTGTTTTGCATGTATAATTCCATTCTACTTTTCCAAGAATCATATAGGTCCTTGTCTAACATAGGTGGACGATTGTCAGCACCGGAGAGTATCATGTACTCAGCAAGAGTATTCTTTTGTCCAAGTGGAATAATTGAATCCCTTTTAATGTGATAATATGAAAGATGATCGTACAGTGATTGGAGGTTGTTGTGTTAAAGTGAGGTTTGATTAATGAAGTTGATACTTTGGAATACACAGGATTTTACAATTCTTGATAAAACCGGAAAATCAAGTTTTCACGGGATTTTACAAATCAAAGAACAACCGTATAATTCACCTAATGAAAGTGTATAGTTCTTCCAAGTAAAGCGTATAAATCACCCAAGAAAATGATGTATAAATAGCCTAAAGATGATGTAAAATTCGCCTTAAGAGATGATGTATAAATCGCCTTAAAAGTGAGTAATGTATAAATCGCCTGACTTACTAACACGTATAAATCGCCTTTGATGAAATATGTATAAATCGCCTGACTTAAGAATACATATAATTCGCCTTTGATATAATACGTATAAATTGCCTGACTTAATAACACGTATAATTCGCCTTTGATATAATACGTATAAATTGCCTGACTTAATAACACGTATAATTCGCCTTTAATAAAATACGTATAAATCGCCTGACTTAAGAACACATATAATTCGCCTTAACAAGATACGTATAAATCGCCTTAAGAGCAAAACGTATAACTCGCCTTTGGAACAACGTATAAATCGCCTGACTTACTAACACGTATAAATCGCATTTGATGAAATATGTATAAATCGCCTGACTTAAGAATACGTATAATTCGCCTTTGATATAATACGTATAAATTGCCTGACTTAATAACACGTATAATTCGCCTTCAATAAAATACGTATAAATCGCTTGAACAAGAAACACGTATAATTCGTACTTACGTATAATTCGCCCAATACTCTTCGAAACTCAAAAATCAAAAATCTTAAACAGACTCACTTTTTGACGTTTTTACCTGATTTTTCTTGTACTTCTTACCTATCTAAGAATATTAGAACCTTAAAAACACAAACTTTAATGTTTTTGACACAAAAAAATTGAAATTAAGATTCTTGGTACAAAACCCTTTTTCTAACCAAAAAGACTCAAAAAGATGAAATTTTTGATGGTTTTTTAAAAATTTCTTGTACTTCTAGCCTAAACTAAGATAAATAAAGAAGAAAGTTAAAAGCTTTATGGTTTTTCAAGCCTCAAAAGATGAAAATCTCTTGATAGGTTTGAACCAAACTAACAAGTAAACAAAGGTAACAAACGCACAAAAAACCTTCACAAACACCCCCTGGCTCTTGATACCAATTGTAGAATATCTTAACACATATAGTAATGGATTTGTTTAGAGTTTTAGAGAGAGAAAGAAGTGGTTGGATGAACATTTAGAGAGAGAAATAAAGAATATATTAGCTTAAGTGTGTGAGAAAAATGAACAACCAACACCCTTTCCATGTGTGAAGAGGGTATAAATACTCCTAGCTATAGCCAGCCATGGGCTTAGTCATGGGCTTTCCATGAGGCTTTGGCCCGGTTAGCTTACTAACTTTACATATGATTACTCTACGAGCTACGATAAGCTATATTGGAAGTGACCGATACTTTTTGTATTCCTAACAATTTTTATCAAAGGATTGACACCTGAATTGAGGACAGTAGTGAGAACACACCAACCCACCACTTTAAGTCAGACTATGGATTTGACTCTGTTGATTAACGAAAGTAGAACAGGTGGGATCGGAGATTAGTGTGGCAGAACATTTCCAATATCGGTGCCTACTCGGGTTGGTGAAGGGGTAATTTCTCGGCCATTATGAGGAGTGACGATAGGTGGGGGAACCAAGGACAAACAAACAGGAACAAGTAGACCCCCATTTAAACGAATGACAAAAACAGAGTTGGTAGATAAGAAGGCTAAGGGGTTGTGCTACCGATGTGACAAGAAATTCATGCCCGGACATCGATGCCCAGTGAAGACTTTACAGATATTCTTCATTCCTGAGGGAGATAAAGGAGGGAAGGAAGATGACCAGTAAGACGAGGAGCACTTTTACCTCGATTCAGTAGAGGTCTCAGCTCAATCAGGGGTAGGTATTAATACTCCCCATACTATGAAACTGTGTGGCTATATTCGGGGTTTGAGGTAGTCGTATTAACTAATAGTAGGGCAACATATAATTTTGTGTCGCTAAAATTGGTTGACACCATACAATTGGAGACAACGGGTAGGCGAGAGACTAGGGTAATTATGGGCAATGGGATATCAGAGAAGAGTTATGGGATTTGCCGGAAAGTCGAGTTATTATTGCCGGGACTAAGGGTAACCGATGATTTTTATCCTTTGGAACTTGGTAGTACAGACATGATATTGGGGGTTAAATAAGGTTGAGACAGTTCCTCGAGAGGTTTGCGTTAATTGGAAGAGGCTTACCATGACGTTTTAGAATGGGGACTACCGGGTCACGTTGTGTGGGGATCCTGGGTTGCATCGAACGGAGGTATCACTGCATTTACTGGCACGAGGAATTTTGGTTAATGATCAGGGGTATTTTATGGCTTTAGCGAGCCTAAACAGGACAGTCTCAAGTGAATCCCGCTCTTGACATGTTACTAACTGAATTTTCATATATTTTTTCCATACCTGCAGGTCTACCTCCCTCACAAGAACACGAGCATGCCATCATTTTGAAAGGGGCACCGAACCCATCAATGTACGACCCTATCGGTACCCTCAATTGCAGAAGGATGAGATCGAAAAACTGGTGGTGAGATGATTGAGTCGAGAATTATCAGACCGAGCACTAGTCCTTTCTCTAGCCCATATCTATTGGTGAAAAAGAAAGATAGGAGCTGGCGCTTTTGTGTTGATTATCGGGCATTAAATAAATCCACTATGTTAGATAAATTTCTGATTCCTGTTATCAATGAATTATTGGATGAACTACATGGGGCCACAATCTTTAGTAAGTTGGATCTAAAATCTGGCTACCACCAGATCCGAATGAAAGGAGCAGACATTCACAAGACCGCTTTTCATACTCATGAAGGTCATTACGAGTTTTTGGTAATGCCTTTTGGGTTAACGAATGCACCATCAACTTTTCAATCTCTGATGAACCGGGTGTTTTGGCCATATCTACATAAGTTCGTACTCGTCTACTTTGATGATATTTTGGTTTATAGCCGTACTGTGGATGAACATCAGGAGCATCTAGCCATTATGTTCAAGTTCTTAAGGGACGAGAAATTATACTTCAATCATAAGAAGTGTATATTCGGAAAAAACAAGTGGAATATCTAGGGCATATCATGACCGGTGATGAGGTGAAAGCAGATCCGTCAAAAATAATGGCGATGACAGAATGGCCGATACCGCCAAATCTCAGGGGGCTGAGGGGTTTTTTGGGGTTAACAGGTTACTACAGGAAGTTTGTTCAGGGTTATGGTAAGATTGCTAGAGTCCTCGCCGACTTACTTAAGAAAGACAGTTTTAAATGGACCGATGAAGCTACCATCGCTTTTTGCTAATTATAGAGAGTTATGACACAGGTGCCAGTATTAGGACTACCCGATATTTCAAAAAAAATTACCATTAAGACGGATACATCGGTCCAAGGAGTCGAGACGGTTCTAATGCAGAAGGGGAGGCCCGTGGCTTATTTCAGTCAAGTGTTAGGTCCGCAAGCTCAGTTGAAGTCAGTATATGAGCGTGAGTTAATGGCTATCGTGTTAGCTATTCAAAAATGGCGACCTTATTTGTTGGGACGCACCTTTATGGTTATTACGGACCAAAAAAGTCTAAAATATTTATTGGAGCAGCGAACTATCATGGGGGAATATCAGCGATGGGTTTCTAAATTATTGGGGTATGAGTTCGAGATTTAATACCGTCTGGGAAAGGAGAATGGGTCGGTTGATGCTCTTTCGAGGCGTGGGGAGGAGGTCGAGCTAAAACTGACCTCGGTAACTACCGTCAGGTTACCCGACCAATTATTATAGGATCTAAAAAAAGATTCTGAGTTGGAGGCTCTACGGTTACGCCTTGAAACTAATGCAGAGGGGATGGAGGGCTATAGTAGTGTTGATGGTGAGATTCGATATCAGGGTCATCTTGTATTACCCCGAACGTCTGAATAGATACTATGAATATTTGATGAGTTTCATGGGAGTGCGATGTGGGGTCACGTGGGTACTCAAAAAAAAGTATCACTAGATGGCCAGGAAACTTTATTGGGCTGGTAAGCATCAGGATGTGGATAAATTAGTTGCGGAATGCAGGGTTTGTTAGAAAAATAAGTATTCTAATCGCTCGCTTGCGGGGCTTTTACAACTGTTTGAGTTACTATTTTGGGTATGTGAAGATTTAACTATGGATTTTGTAGAGGGGTTACCCAGGTCGGCAGGTTATAGTGTGGTTATGGTGGTGGTTGATCGCTTGAGTAAGTCAACGCATTTCGTATTGATGAAACACCCTTTTACAGCATCGTTAGTTGCAATAGTTTTTATTAGAGAGATTGTGCGACTCCATGGGATTCCGTGTTTCATTATCTCTGACCGCGGCAAAATATTTATGAGTCACTTTTGGCGCGAGCTTTTTAAATACCAGGGCACTGTTTTGAAACGGGGTACATCTTATCACCTGCAGACTCACGGGCAATCAGAAGTAGTTAACAAAATCTTGGAGACTTATCTTCGTTGTTTTGCGTCTAAGAGGCCCAAAGAGTGGGTTAAGTGGCTGTCGTGGGCCAAGTACTAGTACAACACCTCTTTTCACTCCGGGATTGGTATGACACCATTTAAAGTGTTGTACGGTCAGGACCCACCGTGTCTCGTGAGTTACGATCATGGTACAACGGTCACGGCGAAGGTATATCAGTACTTATGGGAACGAGATCGGGTTCTTGCTGAGTTGAGGGCTCAATATAACTAGGTACAGCATGTAATGAAGTTACAGGAGGATGGTAAACGTAGGGATGTTGAATTTGTTGTGGAAGATTTGGTATATTTAAAGTTGAGGCCATATCGCCAGGTATCAGTGGCAAAACGGGTAAATCAAAAATTGTCGCTATGGTATTATAGTCTGTTTGCGATGGTCGAACGGATTAGGCGGGTGGGGTATCGCTTACAGTTACTGGTGACTTCGTCTATACACTCGGTATTTCATGTGTCGCAGCTGAAATGTGTCATTGGTGATCATCAGGTTGTCTGTGACTTACCAGATGGTTTGGTGACTGAGTCACCGCTTGTTCCTGCAGAGGTTTGTGTCTCACGTTTGAATGCTGGTCGTCGTAAAGTGTTGATTGCTTGGAAGGACATGCCTGAATCAGAAGCAACCTGGGACGGTTTTGAAGAAGTTCACACGCAGTTTCCTTATTTTCACCTTGAGGACAAGGTGAGTTTTTAGGGCGAGAGTGATGATACAGATCCTAATTGTTGGGGGAGATTCTATCAGCGCAAAAATACAACTTAAGGAGGCTAAGTGTCATTAGTCCGAATTTAATAGCTAATTATGTACTTCCTTTTATTTTGGTGTGTAAGGGATCGGCATCTATATATAGTCCGTCTTATAGGGCTCTCTATGATGCTAGGTTAGCTCATGATTGCACATTGAAAGATATGATTGATGATAATGGTTGGAAATGGCCTGAGGAATGGTGTGACTTATTTCCTCAAATTTATGAGTTAAGGGTACCTGATTTAGTTCCAAACAAGAGTGATCAACTACTTTGGAAAACTAATAAAGGTCAAGAGGTGAAGTTTACTGTCAAACATGCTTACTTGGATCTTACTAGTGAATGCATGAAGGTGAAATGGTTTAAACTCTCATGGTTTTCTCAATGTATTCCAAAACATAATTTCATGTTATGGATGTCTATTCATGGAAAGCATCTGACTCAAGACAGATGAAGGAAATGGGGAGTATATGATATGATGGTTTATACACTATGCAAGAATAATGAAGAATCCTATCCACACTTGTTTTTACATGTTCTTACTCAGGCCGGATTTGGAATAAAGTTCAAGAAATAATGGATTATAAGGTGAAGGCAGCCAATTAGGATGGGATCATTGAGGAACTGTCAGAAAAACATAATGGTAATAGTATCTAGAGTATAATTAGAAGATTATGTTTGGCTGCTACTGTGTATCATGTCTGGCAAGAGAGAGACTATAGACTATTTAAAGATGGGAATTCCAATTGGGAGAGTGTGTTTTGAAAGATATTGGATAGTGTGAAGATCAAGCTAATAGGATTAAAGGTTGTACACACATCAGCTGTTAAGAATGTTGAAAACAAATGGAATATTAAGTTCTAAAATGTGATTCAGGAAGCATAAATAATATCTTATGAGATGTTTGGGATAGTTCTTATGAGAAGTTGAAATTCCAGTATGAAGGATGTGGAAGAATGAATCATATATAGAGAATGCTTGAGGGATAGCATATGGCTAATAATTTAAGGCTGAAAAGAGCTATCAAGGACTGCTTGGCTATCAGCCTTTTTACGAGGATGTAGCTACATAAGTACTAATAATGAAGCCAATTGATTTGATTCGGTAAGCCTCATAAGGTAGTTTCTTGCTTGGCATTCTAATGGATGGAGTCCAGTAATGATGATGCCTTTTTCTATGTACCTTTCCATCCATATTGTGAGGATGTAGCTTTAATTTTAGAGCTGAAGAGGACTGATATTTAGGAAATGTAGTTATGATGGGAAGTGTTCTTGAGTGCCTCTTTACATAAGAGTAATGCCAGTTGAGCTAGAATTGTAGCTCTTTGTAATAGAAGCTTAATGAAACTAGAGTTTTACTCTTTTTATGATGAAGCCTTCGTATAAGAGCCTTTGGGATTGAGTGTTTGGGGGACACTATTCTCAGGAAGGGTGTTTATACTAGGAGGAAATGTAGTCATAATAGAGGTTTCTACATGGCTGCCTAGTCTTGTCTCTCAATGATAAGCTAGAAATGGTGAATTAAGTTATTTTTGAATGTTTGTATTTTGTTTTGTCATCTCTGTTGTATCAGCTGCTGGGATTGTCCAGACATGTTGTAGTCCTCATGTTGTGTATGATTTTATCTTATAAATATAAATTCACCATTTACCAAAACAAATCTATATATAGGCGGATCCCCTTTAGGGTTTTGGCATTCCGGAGACTTTTGATTATTTTCTTTATCATTCTTAAATGGGAGGTTATCGGATTTAGAATACCAGTCGCCTATTTCTTTATTCCACTATTATTACTATCGATTCTAATTTGATTTGTATTAGTTTACAACCACTATAGTCAGAAATATCATGACTTTCTAACTACCTTAACGCCCCTGATGACACTAAAAGTTTAAACAAGATGCAGAAACATAAAGTAAATGAGAATGTCATAAGTAAAATACTGAGGAAGAACGATTCAACAAAAATAAAGATAAGTCCATAGTAGAGGAAGCAACAACACTTAGATCTTTAAGTTATCCAAGGCATAGAGTCCCCTTTCTCTACAACCTCTTTTAGTCACCTCCTAAGTTTGATGGTCCTGTATAAAACAACCAAAAAATAGATAATCGAACATCATATCCAAAATCACAAATTTAACCATCAGAAGCAAGTTTCCTAGTGAGGCTCTGTATATAGTAAACATCAGACAGCTAAACAGATAGTGTGACTAAAGAGCCAACACATGCTAATGGCATAGAACCACCATTAGCACCCATAGCCGATCTTAAAGAATCAAGATATAAAGTAATAAACTGTGACAGAAGATGACTCATATGATGACTAGCACCAGAATCTAAGATCCACTTGGCAAAAGCATACCCGAGGATGACAAACCATTACCGAAGAGGTTGCTAAGGCTTGAGGCTGGAAGGCCAAAAACTTTTAAAACTGCTTGATCAAAGATGGATCCAAAGAAGGTGCAACAACACCATTATTAGGCTGAGATGGTCATTGCTGTTGTGAGTGTCGATTCTGTAAAGGCAGAGGTGTATGCGTTTTCCCTTTTGCAACATTAGGACACTGAGATTTCCAATGACCTTTATGTTTGCAATAAGCACACTCATCAATAGAAACCTTAAAGTGATGCCTATTTTTAGTACCAGGAGATGTCATGGTACGTTGTGTAAAAGCAAAAAACAAAATGTCCAACAATCTTCTTATCATCATGAGATTTCAAACGAACCTATTTTGCAAGAAGTTTACTAACAATTGAATCAACAAATGGTAAGGAATCACGATGTAAAATAGAGCCTCGCAGTTCCTCAAAGTCATGACGTAGTGTCATAAGAAACTGAATCAAATGTTATGAGTCTCTCCTTTTAACATACGGATCAAAGCTGCTCAATTCTAGTGGTTCAATCAAAGCTAACTGATCCCATAGAACAGACATAGCTAAGTAAAAATCTTGAATGCCCATATCATTCTACTAAAATTAACAAATATTTTTCTCAAGCTTATATTGTTTGGCAAAATTAGATTATGTGTATAATTTAGCAAGATGATCCCACACAGGATTAGCAGGGTCATATTTTTCCAACTGAGCCCCAATAGATAGCGTGGCAGAATTATTAATTCAAGTTATAACCTTGGAATTATCAACCTCCCATATATCTAACAAACCTGCATATCTCAATTAATAGTCCAAGTTTTGTTTTGGTACCCGAAACATAACCCCGCATTGAGTACCCCACAAAATCTTTTTCATAGCATAACTTTAATATGAATCATATTTACCATCTATTGGAACACTAATGGATTACAACGAATCATCTATACGAGCATCCTTGATTGCAAAATAACAAGCCAATCAATTACGAAACCTTAATACGAGCAGCCAAATAACCAAAACAAACAAACCTTAATAACTGATTACCAAATCACGGAAGCAGGCAGACAAATAAAAAAAGACGATAAAAAACGCACATACCCCAAATCAAACTAACTAATTATTGCAACAAAGAAGGTCTCGAAAAACTAACAACCTTGAGGCTGTGATACCATGTAGAAACCAAAGATACAATACAAAGTTTATTGAATTGATGAATAAACTAAGAGAATACAATAAGTATTTATAAGACAAATAAAGGGTAAAACCTTAAAAACTAAATGGGCGGTGGGCTGGGCTTATATGCTAACACTTGTAATGTTTATTATACTTTGCATAAATTTCAAGTGTTATGTAACATTCTACTAGTTATATGAAGTGTAGATTAGTTAATAACATTCCACAAATATGATTTTTTTTTAAATAGCAAACTGTTTTGAAATTACTTAAACGAACCATTTATAAGATGCTTTTTCCAAAATAGCCCACGCATTTATATTTTACGAAAATGGTCTAAACAATTTAGTCCATTGGATTAAAGAAATCAACGAACCTTATTTATCCACGTATTAAATCATGCGTTTCATATGTTATACGCGCCAATAAAAGATAATCAAAAAGCTACTAAAAAACAAACACTAGCGAGATTTTTTAAGTGTAATTTACTTCAAAACGCGCCTTAAAAAGAGAAGTAACAAAAATGAAATTATGGCGCGTTTCATAGTGTGGGTTATTTTCCAAACGCGCTTCATTAAGTTGTCATAAAAGTTGTCATATGTACCGTCAAGTTATCACTAGTATGCACATAAAAACAAAATGAGATGAGTTTCCATTTAATTTAAAATACATTCGCGCCACTATGTTTTAAATTGACAAAAAAAAGATGGTAGGGCTATTGGAATATGGTAGTTGGATCCTCGCCCGCCCCGCCGGTCCCCCCCCCGCCCCTCGCCGCCCCCCCCCACCACGCTTTAAATACATTAGAAATACATTAGCATGTTGGGGGGCACACACGTTAGAAGTACAAAGAGTATGTTTAACTTCACGATATAATTTAAATAGTCGTTAATTTACGTTAAGTGTTTAACTAGTTTAACGAATAGTTTAAATATAAAAACTGAGGGACTAAACCGGACAAAACCCGAACCCCGAGGAGCCCATTGTTGGCCGAATCCCCTAAGGGTTCTAGAAGGGGGTGTTTGTTCGGTTGTAGGGTTAAAGGAGGGGGAAAAGGGAAGACAAATAGTGTTTTTCCTGTTGTACAAGATTAATGATTTGATCTTGTGCCTATATAAACACAAACCCCAACACCTCATTCTTCAATTCAATAAGAAAAAATTATAAAAATCCCTAAATCACTAGATAATTTTCGGTGCTCCCTCTTTTCCCAAAAACCCTAACCGAAAACCCTAAAACCCCTTTTTAGGATTTTTAGTTCTCTCCTCAAAACCAAATTCGATCCAAAACCTTTAAGGTTTTCGGTTTTTCTTGTTTCTCCTTGTTTCGACGATTCAAGATTAACACAAGGTGTTTGTTTGGTGTTACCTTGCTCGGCGAACACATAAACCCAAACTTAGGGTTTTCGGTTTGTTTTCTTTTTCGGTTCACCGAATTAGAGTAAACCCTAATTAGGGTTTGACGATTTTCGGTACAAGGTTATTCGGTTTACTTGGTTTTCGGTTCAAGCTCAAGTGGTGTGTTTGGTTCGATTATACAACATGTGGTGTTTGATTCATGAAGTTAAGGCTAGACAACTTGGCATACTTGGTTGAGGTGTTTGTGTGAGCAACCGTAGAGGCGATAATTTAATCGCTAATTCGTTTCAAGATCTAAGGCTTAAAGGTTAGTTTACTTCCCTTTATTATGTGTTAATCTTTGTGCTAAAACTAGATTCATTCCGTTGTGTACTCGTAGCTAACTTGGTTACCTAGTTTGTTAAATCCCAACAGTGGCATCACGAGTCAACTCGTTTTGGCATTAGGGTTACATGTTTTTGAATTATATCATGTCTTGAATTGTACACGCCTAGATTTAATTCATATGCTTGATCTGCTGCGTTTTATATTTTATTTATTGTTTTCTTGCAAATATGGCAAAGATCATGCAAATCCTTGCCATAATTAAATAAAACTTATAGATCTAGATCTTGAAAATTATTAATTCTTAATATAGGTTAGAAATGAATTAAAATTAAATTGTTAATTTAGTAGATTTGTTTCCTTTTTTATTAATGATTATTTTGGAAAGTAAATCACACTATATATCAAAAAAGATCTTGATTTTTATTTATGGTAATAAAATCTTTTCTTTTTGGAAACTAGATCTTTTTAAATATTTAGTCTGATGTTTGTTTCCTTTTTTCGGCCATAAGACCTACTCAATTACTTCTTGTGATGAATGAAGCGATCTAGGCACATTGATGAAAACCTAGTGAGGGTCTTGTGGTTCTCTAATTGGAGAAGACTCGCAAGAGAACTCGAATTCTACATGTTTACTTGTTTATTTAATGTCATTTTTAGTATTTGTCTGCTTATGTGCATATTTTTACTTGATTACTTGTTTACACGCCTAATATGTATGCAATATAGACTAATACTTATAGAGAAAGATGATATTAAAACTGGTCCATTAATTACATGCCTAAATACATGTTCATTGTGACCTGCTATTTGTTTCGTGGAAAACTTGATTTTTGTGAAAATTAATCAGACTCTAAACTATGAAACTTGATTTCAAGATTAATTAAAAACTAGACATTATGAATTATTGGGAAGTACGGCTCATCCACTAGAACAATCTATAAGAGAAGTTTAAGGCGGACATTCCTAAAGAATCCAGGTTTTTAATAAGCTTCGCACTGACCTGGTTCTCCGCTTCTTTATGCCTTCGATTGGAGTTACCATGAACCAATGTATTACGACAATGTCAATTATAGAAGTTTTTAAAACAAGTGCTACAAAGTTGTTTTTCATGCCTCTTTGTACCCGCCTTTGACACTTTTAAGTATATACCCCTATGTAAATTTTAAGTCAATGCCAGCCAACCAAGAACACGTGCATTTGGCTTGGCCTCTTTGGTCAGACCTTAAGGTCATTCCAATCCATGGCAATTTTGGTTCACTGGTCAGACCTCGAACTTGAGGCATAAGATGATAACTAAACATGCTCATGACATTATTATATGATTAGTAATGTTATGACTGGTCTCATAAATCTAAGAGTTGCATTAAATGCAATTAACGCTCGTCGCTTACCTCTTGCCCTACTTATTACTCACTGGTCAGACCTCTGGTCATAAGTGGGAGGTCAAGTTGGATCTTAGTCTTAATTAGTAAATTAATTGGGTAGTTAATTATTTTAAGAATTTAATTATCAAAAATACTAAAATTGAACTTTCTATGTTCTGATTAATTGTGTTATTGCAACATAATTTGTAAACAAAAGTTTGTTTTCTTATAGAAGACAAACATAGTCTCCTTTCCTGGTAAGAAGAGTGAGACTTACTCCTATCTCTTCTCATTAGTTAACAAGAATAAGATAGGGTTATAATTGAATTTTTATCAATTATATTTAAATTCACTTTAAATCATTCATTACCCTTTTTCGGTTATGAAATCTTTGAAAGATAAATTACTTTATGTAACTAGAGTACATTTTGTCTATAGCTACCAAAATAATGACATCTTGGACTTGTCACGATGTATGAGTTTAAACTGCAATGAGTAAAGAAAATTGCTAGCAGGTCTTCTAGGTATATTTTCTTGGACTCACATTATTCCTTAAAGTGCTAAATACCCTTGTGGCTATGCAGACGATAAAGGAGGAATTTCATGCTAAAATTCAAGTTAAATGAGAGCATGAATGGCTAGTCCCTCATATACATAAGTAGAACTTCATATACTTTGTCAAATACCTAAGTACATTGCTACTTGTAGGCATTCTAAGAGAGTAGGAAAGTAAATAAATCGCTATTTGCTTTCTAGTGGTGATGTAACACTTACAATGTTGACAAATCTAGTGGGAGCTTTGCGTTTTATAACTAAAATGACATTCATGTGAGGTTGTCAATTTCAGTGGGAGCTACAAGATTCATTTCCTTGATAGTTACCCATATTATTTCTAGCTTTCTTTGAAATAATTCATTACTTTCTGAATATGAACGATCATAGTTTAAGGAAAATTGCGTTTTATTTTATAGATAACACGTTGCCTTTTCGATGTTGCTTTCCGAAACGTTATCTATAGAATAATAATCCACAATTCCTTATTAAACATTATGGTTCGAAATCTACTTGTAATATCTATGACACAATCATATTGTGTATACAATCGAGTGTTTGTTGTACTGTTTTAAATAATGTTGTACCATACATAAGTGGGAGAAATCTTAAGTATGTGCAAGGAACAACATATAACAATCTGATTATTGGTTTCTCTTGACCGCAAGGTAAGAAAGCTAATAATTCTACTAGGATATAAACACACAAGATGTTTGTTGCATGTAGGATCGTTTAATTCATAACACGGTGATGATTCTTGTGATTGGGCTAGTTTCTAGATAGAGAAACACATGAGAGAGTATTTCTAGAGAGAGAAAATGTGTTTTATAAGAAAAGAATAAATGACTAGCTTGCCTCTTTCTAAAGTTGGAAGAGGCTTATATAGTTTTTACAAAATACCGGGTATTAGTACCCGGCTTAAAACCAAAAGACATACGATTAACTATTAAACTACAAACTATTATAACCAATCTGTAACACCCCCAAATTGGGTCGCAGCGGAATAAGGGTCCGGGGCGTGTTACTTCTCAGATCAACAACACAAGATAATATAAGAACGACCAAAAAGTCATTTAAAACTGATACATTGGATTTAATAAAGTATGTGTTACAAAAGCCCGAAGCTTTACTTGTTTACTTGTTATTATTACAAAGATTTCCAGCCCATAACAGATACACAAAATGTAATGCGACTAAATCTTTAATGCATGACTTCATAATATAACCACCAATGTATCCTTCGCACCTCGTGCTTAATGACCTGAAAAACATTGCATTTAAAAACGTCAACATAAAGTTGGATTGCCCGTGATGATGTTCAACCCGTAACATCCAGTATCCGACATGATATACGTTCATTTCCAGTGATAGCTTATTCTCCCCGAGCGCGGGAGGTCAATCCCAAATAGATCTATCTATAATCACTCGCGCTCACATTCCAGTAATTGACAGTTCATGATTCATGGGCATAGTGGGTTATCGCTACTTAGGCAACACGTAATCATGATAAAATATACACTTGCGTCCAATTTGTAAAACATGCATATGTTTCTCACCCTAAAAACTTGTAAATTAATAATTGTAAAACATGGGGCTATGAACTCACCTCGAGTGAGTAAACTGATAACAAAATATCCCAAGTAAAAACGCGTCACGCTAACGCTCGAATGCAACCTAGTTAATATAGGTCCTAATCAGTATTCAAGACGTTGTCAATCACAACTGCACTATATAATCCCTAAAAAAAAAAAATATAGGTTTATCACGTAATCATGATAAAATGTACACTTGCGTCCAATTTGTAAAACATGCATATGTTTCTCACCCCAAAAACTTGTAAATTAATAATTGTAAAACATGGGGCTATGAACTCACCTTGAGTGAGTAAACTGATAACAAAATATCCCAAGTAAAAACGCGTCACGCTAACGCCCGAATGCAACCTAGTTAATATAGGTCGAATCAGTATTCAAGTACGTTGTCTAACAACAACTGTATATAATCCTATATAGTTATCATCGTACTATCGTTCGGGCTATCATAATTTAAGAGGTCATGACATGACGTACGAGGAGTTAGGACACTTTAAATCGTAAATCCAACAACTCGTCAATACGCCATCCGAAGAAGCCTCATTATGAAATTCCCTAGTAATATAGCACTTCGATAACTAATAACATATATAATCTATATAGCTATATCACCATCTATTTGTTTAAGTGAAATCGTAATTATAAAGTAAAAACGTTTATAATTACGCCTTTAGTAAAAATGACATAACTTTGTCGTTTTAAGCCCGTTTCTCGCGTTTCTTACGCCCACGCTTTCGTATTAAGACGAGTGATCATAAAATCACATTTTTAGGTTTTTGAGATTCTGTGATGAATAGTGTTTTACTGTTCATAACAGCTATAAAATCGTTTTTATACTTTTAATTAACGTAAAACCCGTTTTTGTCGTATCTTATTCGTTATAGCTCCGTTTTTAGCGATTCTTTCGAACACGTTCTCGTAATTGAAAGTTTTATCATATTATTGATGTTTACAAAGTATAAGTTTCTGCCATGAATAGTAACTTTTTATAAAATTTGTTTTATAAAGTATTTAGCGTCGTAAACTCGTAACTAGTGTATCTTCTTCGTTATTAATCCGTTTTTCGAGTTTCTTATCATTTTGGAATCCTTATGAGATGTACTATCTTTATAAAACATAATATGGGTGCTTTCAAAATCGAACCAAAACAGAAAGTTTGAGGTTTTGTGATTTAGACATGTTTTAAGCATGATTTTTGTACCATTTAGATTCAACACTTAGTTACAACTACTTTACAACAATTATATCTTATGTCTTACATATATTAAATTCATTAGTTCATACTTTGCTCATGTGAGTCCAAGATAACAAGATTAACATGTTATTTTACCATTTTCACTTGTAACTCATAAGTAAATCTTTTAAAACCCTAATTTGTTCATAAACATGTTATACTTAACCAAGTGTGTACAAGAGTTATACTACCATTCTAACATCTTATTAACATTCATATAACATATAAATAAGTGTACAAAATAATGATCATATGTAAAAAACCATTTCACATATTCAAAAGTACCCTAGATGGTGATTTAACTAAGTAAAGCATATGAACACATAAAATCTTAAATATGAAAAGGTAAAGCCTTATATATAACCTTGTTTGGATGAGTAGAGAAAAGAAAACCAATCACACCCTTGTGATTTAAACTCTTGGCTTGAAAAATTAGAATGAAACCCTAATTTTTCCCAAGTAAACCCTTTCTTTCTTTTCTTGATTCCTTCCTTGCAAATGGTTAACCAACTCTTGAAACCTTCTTAGAATACCTTAGATATGATGTGTGTATGCTTGTATAATGATAGAAAATCAAGCTATGGATTGTGTAAGATTGAGGTTTTGAGCCGTGGGGTATGATGAGAACAAAGGAGGAGTTTTGTGATTTTTCTTGTAATGAAATGAAGTGTATGAGTCCCTAGCTCTCATATGCATGCATATATATACTACTTGGGGACTCATGAAGATATTTCTTATGTCTAGTGGAAGTATGCAAGGTGGAAGGATATGGAAAGAAAGTGGAAGCTCACTTTGGATAAGTTTGGCTAGTCATGAGATCAAGTTGATATAAGATATTTTACAAAGCTTCTTGGTGACTCTTCTTGGCTTATCCTAGTCATTATACACGAAATATATGTATATGTATAAGCTAGATATGTATTTGATCATTTATATAATGTATTCTTGCATTATTTGAAGTATAATGTAGTATAGACTTGGAAAAATGTATAACTTGTACATTGTAAGTTATGATTTGAATTCCTTCATAATGAATATGTATAAAGTGATAAATACTTGAAGTTTTAAATAAACTTTAAGTATTGGGTATAATTTTGGGTATTTAATGAAGCGTAGATAAGTTAACGTGCTTTCGGGAAGGCCTAAACGTACTTTATCGCGAAACGTAAACACTTAACGTAACCAATAAAAATAAAATGTGCAATGATAATAATTATCCTCTAAATAATCATATAACACTTGCTTGATATAAACATTTAATTGTTTAATGCCCGTTTACATTGTATGATCATTTTTAGTTTACGCGATTTAGCTTAACGATTACGATTTAAAAGCAAACGCGTAAAACCCTAAAAATAATTAGTAGATTACATAATGTTGTACAATGACCTAAAACATGAGGTGTTATAGCCCGCAACTACATCATAGAGGAAGGAGTCCTATACCAAAAATCATACTTGGGACCATTGCTTTGATGCATAGGTCCGCAGCAGGCCAAATAACTAATAAAGGAAATACACATGGGATCATGTGGAATGCACGACAGACCAAGAAGGACAGCAAATAATTCTTCTACACTCTTTGTAGCAGCTTCACTAGCAAGTTCAACAACATTTTTTTCAACTTCTTTTTCAACATTCTCATTGTCTACAGTTTTTAGGAAACATATATTTTTTTTCATTAATCATGTATAAGCATATCGACAATCATATTTGATATATAATAACAGCCGTTAAGAAGTTTACATGAAATATATGTACCTTCAGTCTCTTCTTCTTCTTTTTTGTCTTTTGCAGCCTCTTCTTCCTCTGCTATTATTTTAGCTTCAATTTCGGCATTATTTTTCCTTAGCATTTCATTAATTTTTAAGGTTCGGCCTGCATTAAAAATGTTTATGTTTTATAATATCAGCTATGATAGTATTTTTTGTATATTTTATTACATCTTATATTATAAATAGCTTTACCTATTGATGGTGATGCAGTCTTTTTTCATTTTTTCATTTTTTTTGTCTTTAACAGGTTTTTTTCCGACAGTAGAACCTGCATCAAGACAAATGTATATTTGTCAAAAATCATATATGATTAATGCTTGATTTCAATCTAAAAGACATCAACAAAGTGAATCGTGTTGTTTTCGTTTTTTTGATATCTGATTTTTCATTAACACTTCATATTGTATCTGTTTTATGTATTAAAAGCCTTCGGATTTGGTTTAGGCTTAGCATACGGCTTTGGCAAATGCTTAGTCGTTCTCTTACACTATCATTCTGCTACTTCGGCAAAAATCATATATGATTAGGCATAGCCTGCGGCATAGCATTCGGCTGTGACGAAGACATAGGTTTCGTCTGTGCCGAAGGCATAGTCTGCGGCTTAGCCGAAGGCAAAGGCTGTGGCTCAACCGCATACCTAACCGCAACTTCGGCAAAGCTTAGCCGTTTTCTTACACTATCATCCTGTTACTCAAACTAGTTTATAGTCCATCATTTCTGATCTAAAATCCCAATATCATCTTCAAATGCTTTTTAATCACATTTTTTCTTTATTAAAACCCTAGTATTATCATCAGAGTCTAACTATACCTGAATATCTTGCTTATCACAATCATATCATGAAAATATCTATAAACAATCATAAGCTAACTTAGAATTACAGTTTATTCATTTAAAACGCAATAGTATCAGTTAAAATCAAGAATAGAGTAATATACTTATAGGACTCGTGCATGATCACAGTCCTTAAGTCGCCATAAAATGGTAACCAACTCCTGCCATTTAAGCACATAGTTCCATCCGTACTGGTTCCAACTTTATCCATTCTAAGTTCTCCGAAATCTTGAATCTCAACCAATATACCTCCAACATCCTCCTTCTTGAGTTCTCCGGCTTTTCGTGGCTTCCGTTTGAGCTTTCAAGATTTTGAGGAAGATTCCAAGCCAATAGTCATATACTAAGGCCTGAACCCTTAGTGTTCTCGTTCCTTTCCTGATCAGAGCATCAGCACAACATTCGCCTCCCTGGGTGATAACGAATTACACAATCGTAACACATCAACAACTCTAACCAGTGACGTTGCTCAATTTAAATTCCTTCTATGCAAGAATGTGTTGTAAACTTTTATGATCAGTGAACACCGTGCACTTGGTTCCATACAGATAGTGCCTCCAAATCTTTAGAGCAAACACTACTGCCCCAAGTTCTAAATCGTGAGTCGTATAGTTCTTTTCATGAATTTTTAACTGGCGTGATGCATAAGAAATCACCTTTTCTCTTTGCATCAACACAGCGCCCAAACCCTTCTTTGAAGCATCGCAGTATGCGATGAAATCTTCGCTTCCCTCAGGTAAGGCCAGGATTGGTGCACTGCACAGCTTCTGCTTCAATAGTTGAAAAGCTGCTTCTTGTTTATCGCCCCATCAAACTGACTTTCTGGTTAGTTTTGGTCATTATCTTGCAATCTTGAAAACCCTTCAAGAATCTTCGATAATAGCCGGCAAGGCCAACAATTGGCGAATTTCCTTTGTGTTTTATGAACAGGACACATTGTACCCAAGAAAATCCAGAAATTCATACTTGGAGAACTTGGCGTACAATTCTTCCTTCTTAAGCAATTTCAAGATCTGCCTAAGGTGTTCTTCATGTTCCTTCTTACTTTTAGAGTAGATCAAAATGTCATCGATGAAGACAATTACAAACTTGTCCAGATACGGTTTACACACCCGGTTCATAAGGTCCATGAACACGGCCGGTGCATTAGTCAAACCAAAAGACATGACTTGGAATTCATAGTGACCGTATCGAGTCCTAAATGCAGTCTTGGGAATGTCTTCTTCTCGAACCCTCAACTGGTGATACCCTGACCTCAGATCGATCTTTGAATAAATACTCGACCCTTGCAGCTGGTCGAATAGGTCATCGATCCTTGGGAGTGGGTAGCGGTTCTTCACTGTCAGTTTGTTCAATTCCCTGTAATCGATGCACATCCGAAAAGACCCATCTTTCTTCTTTACAAACAGAACCGGAGCTCCCCAGGGTGAGGAACTTGGTCTTATGAAGCCTTTGTCCATAAGTTCCTGTAGTTGCTCCGCTAGTTCCTTCATTTCGGACGGTGCTAATCTATATGGTGCCCGTGCTACAGGTGTAGCACCCGGTACCAAATCGATTCGAAACTCCACTTGTCGAGTGGGTGGTATACCCGGCAAGTCCTCAGGAAAGATGTAAAACCTAAAAATCTCAACAAGTGTAAAATTACCAAAATACCCCTAATGCAAGAAAATTTCATAAAAGCTTAAATAAAACTTCATTTAAATGTTAGAAATTATAAAAATACAACATGTGACAATTATGAAAATTATGTAAGATTAAAATACTTTATATTATACAAGAAAAATAATTAATAATTATATATGTTTGCCGAAATTATGTATATTTAGTTAATTATATTTTACAAATTAAGTTAAATAAAATTAAGATAATTACAAAATAATTTGGCAAATGATAAAATCAGATTTAAGTCTTTTGAAAACCCAAAAACTCGGCCAAAATAGTTATAGTATATCCTTTATTCATTTTCATTTGTTAAATCCTAAATACAAAAAATCCCGAAACCCTAATAAAATCAAGAGGCGGCATAAGAAATTTTTCCAGGGCAAACACGATTTTTCTAGGGTGTTTAGAAGGTCAAGTAAGGTGGGAAAAATATTGGAAAGATTGTTTAAGGCTTGGTTCGATTGTGGTATTTGTTTTGGGTTCGAATTAAGCAACCGGGTTCAATAATTCATTAAATCATCAAGAATCATCAAAGGTATTTTTGTATCTCATTTTTCATCATATTAATTCGTCCTATGCTTAAGAAAAATTATCATGCATGTTATTTTGATTTTATAAATTAAAACATGTTCGAAACCCTAATTTTTAGCTAATTATGAAATTGGCACAAATAATATTTTTAAAATTGATTTTATATTTTTATATGGTTGTTTATATCATATATGACTCAGATAAATTGTTGGAAAAATTTTAAGATGAAATCTAATAATTATTGGTGATTTATCATTGTTTTCCGATTTCGAATTAAAGAAAAAGGAAAGAAATAAAATTAGGGTTAGGGTTTTAATATTTTTTCCAGGTTTTTTTCAGGCTAATGATTGTATAAAAATTGGGAAATGTTTGGGGAAAAATTTAATTAGGGTTTTAGTGATTTATTTGTTAGCCGATTGTGATTTTAAAAGTATAAGGACTTATTTTGTAATTTCTGAAACTATGGGGTCTATTTTAGACATGTTATTATAAGTATTATAATCTGTATAAAATAAGTTGGGGGGTATAAAATGTCATATTGATATTATTTTGGATTTAAAATGGTTAATTACATATAATAAGTAATTAGAAATTAATTAATTAAAATAGAGGGACTGAAATTGTAAATTCTGAAAAGTGGAAGGTTTGGTTAGTATTTAATGTATAAAGTATGATTTTGTCATATTTGAATCTATAAGGGCTTGTTTTGTAATTATGGATAATTAAAGATATTGTTTAATTAATTAATAAACAAAAAGGGCTAAATATGTAAATTGTGTAAATTAAGGGTTTGACTTGTAAATACAGAAAATGGAAGGTATAATCTGAATAAAATGTGAAACTTTGATATTTACACTTTTAACCTTGAAAATTGTTGATTTTGTATATTAAACCCTAAAATATGGAAAGTTGTCATATTTAACCCTAAACTTGTAAGGTTGACATGTTAAGTCCCTAAACTATTCAAAATACTTAATAGAACCTCAAATGATGAATATTACTAAAAATGGAAAGTTACTAATTTTGGAAACTTACTAAAAATGGAAAGTTACTAAAAATGGAAAGTTACTAAAAATGGAAAGTTACTAAAAATGGAAAGTTACTAAAAAATGAATGGTTTGTAATTCGAATTCATCATTTCTTTAGGTTCGGTCAAGAGGGAGTGATTTTGATTTCCTGTGGTGTTTTCTTTGATTATTGCTTTGCTTCGGAATAAGGTACAGATATTCTGACCTTATCGTTAAGGTTTCTCATGACATATTCCTCTCTATCTTTGATTTCTTATGTGAATTGCTACATTTGCTCTGAGCCTTTTATCTTGGCTCTCTTATATGATCTGTTATTATGTTCTATCTGAACCCTGCTATGCTACCTTTGATATTTGAACCTTTGGCATTGAACCTTTGCTATGATCCCTTTGAAATGAACTTTGATATGACTTTGCTTTGAACCCTTCAGTTTGAGACCCGAGCCACTATTTGTTTCCTAGCCATGAATGTAACATGGCCGTGTCATTGCTGGGCCAAAAGCAGTAGTTAGTGCTGTTGTGGGAAATGGGGAAAATGCTATTACGTCCTTAACATGCTGGATTTGGAGACCAACAGGAAATGTTATTGACCATACCTCCAAAGATAGTGGATCACACATGCTTAAAAGATTTGACTATGTTGATCTACAAGGCAGACTCAAGTCAGTAATGGCTTGGGTCCCTAAGAGAAACTAATTCTCTTATTTTGAGTGCAGGGTAATCCACAATATACTTTACAGGATCAAGGGATTTTTGACAGTGGATGCTCCAGGCATATAACAGGAAATAAGTCCTTCCTTACAGATTATCAAGAGATTGATGGTAGATTTGTTGCATTTGGAGGAAGTCCTAAGGGAGGGAGTAGACCAGATTGGCTCTTTGATATTGATGCAGTACCTACTCAACAATATATTCTGCTACCATTACTTTCTGATAGTCCATAGAGCTTAGAGGATGCAGTTGCTGATGATGCTAGTAAAAAGACTACTGAAGAACCAGCAAATGAGGGTGAAAGAAATGGTCAAGAGAAGGAAAGAGAAACTTTAAATAAAGAAGGTAACCAGCATGTGCAGGATTTAAGAGTTGAATTAGATAAATTGCTTGTTCAACAGAAAGAAGGTTATGCTAACAACACTAATAGAGTTTCTACTGTTAGTCTATTTGTTAGTGCTGCTGGGTAAAGTTTTGTTAATAATCTTCTAACTAGTCCTCTTATGCCAGATTTGGAGGATACTACTGATCTTCTAGATACTAGTATCTTTAGTGGTGCATATGATGATGAAGATGTAGGTGCAGAGGCTGACCTCAACAACTTGGAAACAACCATGAATGTCAGTCCTATTCCCACAACCAG
>BQNB010012277.1:3886-43455 GCA_026074375.1 Tanacetum coccineum | reverse complement strand
TGTTTATGCTTGTGTTATGATTATGTATACCTTTGATGTCACACCATATTTGTAATACTTCTACCCTTTTGGGTCGGGGCGTTACATAAGGTGAATAGCATACTCTGAATACACCAAAATGTACACTGGGACCAACCAGCATAACATGGAACATCACCATACACTATAAACCTTAAGCAAGAATCCATGAAAATGCCATTCAATATCATTCATTTTAGTGCAGTCCATAAAGAGGATGAAAATCAAGTAAATGATCACCCAAGGAACCTGTCTCATTAAAAAACCTTCACAAGTAAAACCATGTGGGAAAAACCATGTGTAAGGAAAAAAGAGTATAGATTCCATACTTCTTGAAAATCAGCATACCATTATCCTTCATACTGCAAGTAAATCCCTGATTCTAAAAATTAGCACCATTGAGAGGATTATATTGTACCATCATTAGTAACCAGGACATCAGTCATAAGATCATCAAGCACACCCTTATACTCATACATTTTATCAATAGGCAGATTCCAAATCTCTGAAGCCTTTATCACCTCATTAGTAACTTTAAGCTTTAAACCCATAAGTCTAAGCCTCACATTTTCAACCACAAGTTTAAAAATTACCTCATCAGATCTTCCAACTTCCCCAAAAAGCCTCATGTTCCTTTCCTGCCATATAAAGTATACTGCTGCACTAAAAACCAATCTCTGGATTACGCTCCATATAGTGTTTTTAGCAGGCATGTTGACAATACTTGAGATGATCTGAGGCCATGAGTTAGAAACATGTTCAAGCCTAGCCATACCTTTTAATCTTTCCCATAACCTTTTAGCTATGGTACAACTAAAAAATAAGTGGCTATAAGAGTCTTTGCAAAGCTTGCAGAAGGGGCACCTCATATCCTGAACATTCATCCACCTAGAGATCCTATCCTGAGTCTTCAATCTTCCTTTAATAGCCATCCATAAGATAAAAGAGTGTCTAGGCACACATTGAGAAAACCAAACATGATCATACCAAATAACCTTGGGAAGATTAGCTTTTAAAACCTTCCAAACCTCTTTAACACAAAAATTCTTTTCCTTACCCTTCTTATTAATCCAAACCACCATATCCTCATTATTCTCAAAGAGATTAGGAATAGGAATGTCCCTAATCTCCTTAAATCTAGTATTCCAATCAACTGGCCAATTCTACCTTCCATCAACAACAAGATCAGCAACTTTAGTGCTTAAAATAAACCTATCTTGCATGAGAGCAGAATAGTTTATCAGATTACACAAAGGACCATCTTTGAACCAGCTATCAAACTAGAAAAAGCAATCTTTACCATTACCAATTCTGACCTTCATAAACCTTCTAATTTTGTTCCTAAGAGCCATGATTTGTTTCCATACCCAAGAAGAATGATGACTAGGATCCACAGCCCACACAGTATGATCATTTAAATAGTGACTTCTGACCCATTTTACCCATATTGAGTCCTTAGTAATGACCACATTCCAGAGATGCTTGGCCATCAAAGCCTCATTCCACACATGAATAGACTTCAGACCCAAACCACCTTCACTCTTCTGCAAGCAAACTTCTTTCCAAGCCACACTATATCTAATCTTTCTCTTCCCATCAGATTTCCATAAGAACTCTTTAAAAATCTTGTCAATCTCATCACAAACCCCTTGAGGCAGGATAAACATAGAAGCCTAAAAGACATTCAGGGAGCTCAACACAGAAGCTATGAGTTGGAGTCTTCCTACAAAGGATAGACTTTTATTCCTCCAATCCTCCACTCTTTTCTGAACTTTATCTAGTAAGACAGTACAATCATTTCTAACAATCCTATTAGCATCCAGAGGAATACCCAAGTATCTTATAGGAAATGAGCCTTCTCTAAAGGGCATAGCAGTCATAATATCTGTTTTAACAGTCTCAGGAACATTACCAAAATATACAGAGCTTTTAGCCATATTAGGCCTCAAACCAGAAGATAAGCAGAATTCATCTAAGGCTCTTCTAAGGACAGAGGCAGACACCTTATCCCCATGTCAAAACAACATCAAATCATCAGCAAAGCAAAGGTTTGAAATACCCAAACCCTTACAACCCCAGTGATACTTAAATTTAGCTTCATTACATATCTGCCTTTTAAGCATAAGGGTAAATACTTCCATAATAACTGTAAAGAGATAAGGAGAAACAGGGTCTCCCTGTCTAAGACCCCTCTTGGCTTTAAAAAACCCATGAGACTCCCCATTAATGCAAATAGAGAAAGAAGCTGAATTGAGACATACCATAATCCAATTAACCATGGTATCATGAAAACCAAAACTGAGAAGACAGAATCTTAAGAAATCCTAAGAGACTGTATCATAGGCTTTCTGGATGTCCACCTTAAAAGCGCATCTGGCCCCCTTCATTTTACCCAAATAACCAAACATAAGCTCCTGGGCTAACATGATATTATCACTTATGTGCCTTCCTTCAATGAAGGCACTTTGGTTAGGATCAATGATTTCATTAAGCACACCCTTAATTCTATTTGAAATAACTTTACTGATACATTTATAGACCACATTGCAACATGCAATGGGCCTATAATCAGTTACTTTAACTGGATTACTTCATTTAGGGACAAGGGAAATTAGAGTAGTGTTCAATTCCCCCAACATCTTTCCACTAGTAAAAAATTCTTTAACAACAGCACAAAAATCCTTCCCAATGATCTCCCAAGAGGCTTTAAAGAACCTAGATGTGAACCCATTAGGCCCAGGGGCCTTGTTATCATTAATATCAAATAAGGCTGACTTGATCTCTTCATTAGTAACATCTTTAACCATGTGCAAGGCTCTAACAGCATCAATCTTCTTAATAAAAAGCCCATCAGGATCTTCAATAGGGAAAGTCTCATCACAAGTACCAAGGAAGGTCTGGAAATGGTCAACAAATTTAGGAGCAACATCTTCATCATGATATACAACACCCACATCATCTTCAATACTAATAATTCTACTTCTGTTTAGCCTCCCCTTAAGAAAATTATGAAAGTAAGCACTATTGTGATCACCCTCTTTGAGCCATTCAATCTTAGTCTTCTGCTTCAGAACCTTTTCTTCATCCATGACAACAACTCTATAGGCATGATTAAAGACCATCTCAGCTTCTTTAAGCTCAATATTATGAGGATCCTTGTCAAGCTCAGACTGAACCTTTTTTAATTCCTCCCTAAGCTGTTTGACCTTTTCATACACATTACCATTCCTTTTATTCAAATCCCTAATATGTCTTTTCATGTTCTTCAATCTTTTAGCAAAAACAAACATAGCAAAATCATGAACAGGATCATTCCAATTATCCTTAACAACTTGGTGAAATTCCTTCTTATTAGTAATGTAATTCATGAACCTAAAAGATCTTTTCCTCTTAGCAACAGAACAAGGAATAACAAGAAGAGCAGGGCAGTGATCAAAAGTTACATATGGAAGGAAATTAGCATAACATGCCCCAAACATATCAATGAACTCATTATTCCCCATGACTCTATTTAATTTTTTCATAATACCACTCTTAGGATCTTTACTTTTTTGAACCCAAGTATAGAACAACCCATTTCTACATAAGTCTTCCATATCAAGCTGATGAACACAGCTTCTGAACTCTCTAATCCCTTGATAAATATTGGCAAATCCCTTAGAATGGTCCTCAAAATACAAGATAGCATTAAAATCACCCATCATAACCCATGGCTTTCCATCAACAACACCCATATGGTCAATAAGGTTCTCCCATAAACAAATCCTATCCTTAGGGTCATTTTCTCCATAGATAAAAGAAATAAAGAATTTCCTCTTATCCAGAATAAGACTTACTTCAAAATGCATAACCTGACCATGACTAGATAACAAAATAGCATCTACCATATCAGGATCCCAACCAACAATAATCCTACAATTCCTACTAGCATCCATAACATTAGAAACCCTATTCCATCTACCAAAGATATTATTACAAGCCTTACTCACCAACTTTTTATTAAGTCTAGTTTCAACAATAGCACACATGCTTAAACTATTCTCAGACATTAATAACTTGATTTCATCTTGTTTAGAGGTGTCAGTCATACCTCTAATGTTCCAGGCAACAATCTTGATATTCATTATAAATGAGAAGAAGAAACTCTGATGTTCCAAGCAGCGATCTTGATATTCATTATAAAAGTAAAGAAGAATCTGCATCAGCATTATTCACCATGTTTGCCATAGTAGCATCCACAGTGTTTGATACTTCATTTTGTGTCATGAAAGAAGCATGGGCAGACAAGTCTTCCCCCACCTCATCTTCCATACTTCCATCAACCTTTATTCTTTTGTTATACCCATTCCTATCCTGAACATTCTCAGCCAGGCTATCCTCATAAAATTCTAGCATCTCATCAGTCTAACCCTTCTTAACATCATCATCAAGGGGTTTTTCAGACAAGATAAAAAATTCCACTTCTGCAAGCTGTTTCTTCAAAACCAGGTTATGAATTCTATCAGTTTCCTCCTTATGAGCTCTATCATAGACTACATCAAAATCCTGATTCCTTGAAGAACCAGAGCTCTCCATTTCCTCCACAACATCAGCATTAGCTTTCTCATGGATATTGAAATCAAAGCTCCTTCTACTAGCACTAATATCGCCCTCAAGGATCTTTATTTGGTTCTTCAACAGTTCCCTCTTCTCATTCTTCTTCATTCTAGAACACTTATTCTTATAATAATCTTACAATTCTTGTGGCCACTTACTTGACTCTTCTTCATCAATAGGTATGCCCATATCACATGCTACATCTATATTAATTCTAATTCCTTGCCACTCATTTTCTTTATCATCTTTACCTTCTTCATTGTCTTCAGCAAGAGCTAAAAATCTATTATTCATACTAAAATTCTTCTAAGCTATGTGTTTTACTTGAGTACCCTGAGTCTTCTTATCTCCCTTGTCCATTTCCTGCTTTTTCATACTCTGCACACCTGATACTTTCTCCTTACCATTATCTTTCACAGGAACATACTTCCTTTCTTCATTTTTCTGCATACCATTAAAACCTCCCCTATCATTAAAGCCTCCCCTACCTCTAGTACTAAACCCACCTCTCCCAATATTCATACCCCCCCCCCTTCTATACCCAGAGCCACTAGCATTACTTTGTTGAGATTGAGGGAACACAGGCTCAACAACACTCCTAGCTGGTCTCCTATTAGTAACAGATTGCCATCCATCACTACCTTTAGGGTCACTACTGACCTTAGCACTTTCATGGATCCTTGCTGCACTTCTTTTAGTTTTCTCTTCATCACTTAAGACTCTGAAATTGCAACCCTTAAAACTGTGTCCAAACACACAGCAATGAGAGCAAATTGGTGGCTGCCAAGCATACTCCACTCTCAATTTCATTGTCCTATTTAACTTTTTATACCAAATTTCCACATTATCAACAATACCTTCAGCTGCATTTACCTTAATCAGAACCCTAGCAAAACTTGCTCTACCATACCCCCTCTCAAACACGGATGTTGTCACCTTATCCATGATGATTGGTGTCCCAATTCTACTAGCAATCCTGCTTATACCCTCCTTATTCCAAGCCTCTAAGGGCACATTAAAGATTTTGACCCATAAAGGGATTCTAGATGGCTCAAGCTTCTCAAGACAAATGCCTGCAACCCATCTTTGCACAAAAAGAGGCTTCTGATCAACCAACCAAGGCCCATTCTCAATAACATTTTGAAGACCCTCTTCTGTCTTAAACTTAAAAAAGTACAAACCCCCCTCATTCATAATAATCTCATCTAGTTGATAAGGCCTCCACATCCTTTTAAGGTGACCCAAAATTTCTCTATAGCTCATTTTAAAACCCACAAAGTGACCTACCACAGTTAAACCCTACTTTTTACTACCTTCCTCAATGATTAGGTCCATGTTCACAACTTTCCTACCCTCTCTTATAGTACATGGAACTAATTCCAGCTTATTATCACCCACAAAGTTTGTCCCCTGCACAACATTACTAAACGAAACAGCCCTCTTGAAACTACTATTATCCTGCATTTCAACATCCTTCATACCACTTGAATCTCCTACCTCTTTTATGTTACTTTTCATCCCCTGAACATTACTATCATAAGAATTGCCCCTAATGCCATTATCCCTATTAAGCTCAGGGTTCAAAATAGGATTAGACTCAACAGGTGGTGGCATTACAAGCACACTATCAAACACATAACTACTATCAATATTATTCTTATTCAAATTAGCCCTGTTAAGCTCAGGGAACATACCACTTACATTATTGTTGAAGTCATTACCAAACACCCTTTTATCAGCATCACCCTCCTTTCTAACTTCATCCCTAACCTCCTTTACACCCAAACCTTCCTTAAACACCAACCCATCATCTGTGACATCATCAACAAACTCCATACCTTCCTCATCATCAAACCCCTCTTCCATTCCTTCATCAACAATACTAACACACTCCTTAGATCCAGAACGTGTTGCCATCTTTTTAACATTAACTTGACTTGTACCAGATATTAGTTTCGCATGCTTCATAGTGACTTTAGGCTCAGGATTCATAGTTCTTGTAGTTTTCTTAGGTTTTAAAGATTTATCGGGTTTCTTATTACTCTTAGTGAATTCATTAGATTTGTCAATAGGTGGAAGTAGATTAGGTGGATAAGGTGGATTAGGGGGTTCAGGAGCAATTTTTGACATGATTGATAAATGGATTTAGGTAAAAATCATAGTGGATTAAGGATTAAGGTTGTCTGAATGGATAAACAGTGATAACGGTCACTGTGTGTAAGTGTGTGTATTGGTGAAACAGTGGAAACGAACTTATAAAATGAATTTAGTGAATGATGAATAGTGATTGTTTATGTATAATTTTATATAGAAATGAAGGTAATGAAATAAGGAACATAAATCCAAAATAAAAATCAAGATCCAATGGTTGGATCAAATTTAGATGATGAATTCATGATAAAATTGCTTAGGGGTTTTTAAGGGTTTTTAGAGAGAGTAAGTTTAGGTGTATTTGATGAGATGTCATTTTATTGACGAGGTGACATTTTATATACTTTTTAGGGTCGTTTAACCCCCAAAATCGTGTGTTTATGCCCAAAATAGGTACTTAATCGTTCCTTTTCAGGTATTTCTCATTTGGAATACATTTGGATGAATTACACGTGATTTGGGCTCATTTGGAGAAGAAACGGACAAGACTACGGACCAACACCAAGACTCTTGAAGATTTATGCTCATAGAGCCTGGAGACGGTGTCATAAGCTATACTAGACGCCGTCACAACTCATCAAGTGACGGCGTTACACATTTCAAAACGGCGTCAGCTCGTACCACTCGAACGCAGATCTAGAAGATTCATTTTACGACGGCGTCATGACTAAAATGTGATGCCGTCACGTTAATTTTCTTATATATACAAACCCAAATTTAGGGTTTTCAGTGTGTAACTTTAGAATAAAAAGAGGGTACGAACCCTAGTTCGTTTAGCAGCTGTAAGAGATGATTTTAGGGCCTAAAAATCCTATTGTACTTCTTCTAATTCATGTTTTAATCAAGTAAGGTTTACTTAATCATTCAATATGTCTATGTGTTGTTTGATTTATTGTTCTTGCTTTATCTTTAACATGCTTGGCTAAACCTATTATTGTGTTTATTTATGATTATATGAAACCTAGAATGTAGATCTTAGTGATGTTGCTTCTTGTGATGGATGTGCACGTTAGGTCTTAGAAAACCAGCTTTTTGTCTATAATCGTTGTTGATATGTCTAGGGAAACGTAATTATGAAGAAAGGATACCATCGGGTAACATTCTTCATACTACCTTGCCCCCTAATATTGTTGATCCACTTTTAATGTATTTTACATGCACTTAGTAAACTCCTAGGGGCCGTGTAATAGTCTTCATACTACCTTGCATGTGCGTTGCTCTAGCGGCATACTAAGTAGACGGCGGGTTCGTGTAATTCGTTCATGCTTTAGGAAATAGTTACACAGATCATCACAAGGGTGACAAGACAACAACACTAGGAGAAGCAATCTAGGAAGTAATACATGATTAAATAGACAAAATCTTTTATCTTATTGTTATCACCATTAGCGTAGAATTATATTATTAGTTTAAATAGCTAAAACCAAACCCCTTTCCAATTATATGATTTACTTGCTTTCCATAAAATACAAAAATAATCTTCCCTCAACCCTTAGAATTCTGTTAGACCGTGGTCAAGCCTTCCCAACCTATTCCCCGAGTGAACGATAAACAACCCCGAGTCTTGCCTATACTACACTACAACGATTAGGTGCACTGCCTAGGGAGTTGTAAAACTTCTCGTGTAGAAGTCCTACGATAACCGCACATCATGGTGTTATAGGCCTTACGCGTAATGATATTCATTGGTAAGAAGGGGTCAAAATAGGAAACAAACTTCCTAAAACTGATCATATATAGGAATACTAAGTCCTCTCCATCAAGACTGTTAATTATCCTATTAGGGTAAAAATTTCCTGCATTCCCATATTCATTCAACTCATTAAAAACTTCACCATCGTCTGACTCATCGTCTGAATCTAAAAAGGGAGAAACGAGGGGTGTATCTATCAATTCATCTTTCGATTCAAGGTCATCCATGTCAATTTCATTAGGAAGTATATGGTCAATATTCTTAAGGTGAGAGTCAATCATGGCTGAGATTGCATGAAGCTCATTAATCTCTTGGGTGATCCTAGTGTGGAGTCTGTTTGATGGGACGAGTACAAATGGATTTGCATTCTCCATAACGAAGAATCAAATAATTAAGTGGAAATTACAAAACAAACAAACATAGAAAAAGATAGACTTTGAGAAAGCTAATTGACAAGAAATAAAAATTCTCACTCGATAGGAATCAAGTGAGTAGACCTAAGCTAAATTAAATTCAAAACCTATACTATTCTCTGGAAGCGGCGCCAAAAACTTGATGCGGTCGTTGTAAACGCAACAGGTTTTACAACTCCCTAGGCAGAGTACCTAATCGTTGCAGTGTAGTATAGCAAGGACTCGGGGGTTGTTATCGTTCTCTAGGGGAATAACGTGTTAAGGCTCGAACTAAACCTAACTAAGATTTAAGGGTTGAAAGAAGAATATTTTTGGTTTTTTATATTTTAGAAAGCAAGTAAAATTCTAGTTTTAAGAGGGGGTTTCTGTTTTAAACTAATTAAACTAAAATTAAATCTAAACTACTTTGGTGGAAACTCGTATAGGTAAACATACATATTTACTTTATCATGCACTAATCCTTAGTTTGCTTCTCCTAATCCTATTTCTTTGTCACACTTATGATGATTTGTGTAAGTATAGGTCATGAGCGAATTACACGAATCCGCCGTCTATGTAATATTCCGTTAAGGTAACGCACAAGTAAGGTAGTACGAAGACTATTACAAGGCCCCGAAGAGTACATTACATGCATTAAAATACTTAAGATGGATCAACCATATTAGGGGTAAGGTAGTATGAAGACTGTTACCGATGGTATCCTTTCTACACAATCGCGTTTCCATAGACGTCTATGCTAATGTAATATTTTATAGCCAGTTTTTAGAGCCTAACGCGCACATCCATCACAAGAAACAATATTAAGAGGATCTACAAACTAATTTACATGCAATCATAAGTAAATACTAATAGATCAAGCCTAGCATGTTAATGAGAAGCGAAGAACAGTAATTAATCAAACAACACATATACATATTGAAAGATTAAGAGATAAAGGACTTCACTTGATTAAAACATGAGTTAAAGGATGCTACAAGAGGGTTTTTAAGCCCTAAAAACGACCCTAACAGTTGCTAAACTCGAACCCTAAGTATAAAGTTCGTATCCCAAAAGTTCCACACTAAAACCCTAAAAACGAGTTTGTACATATAGGAAATAGATCGCGACGGCATCGCAAGAATCCTGACGCCGTCGCTCCGCCGAATCTTCTAGGGCTTCATTGAGGCGGTTACTTTCTGACGCCATTACAAAAATCTTAACACCGTCGCTTGAAAGTTTTGACGGTGTCGCTATGAATTCAGACGCCGTCTCTAGACACTGTACGCACATCTTTGAGCTTCTTCATGTAAAGTTGCAATCTTGTCCCGTTTCTTCCCAAATTGAGTCCACGTCATGTGTATATCCTCCAAAAGCTTCCCAAATGCTAAAACTACAAAAAGAAATGATTAAGCACGTATCTTGGGTATATTTGCATGATTTAGGTGGTTAAATGACCCTGCAAAAGTGTATAAAATGAAATCACATCAACTACACTACAATGATTAGGTACAATGCCTATGAGGGTTGTAAAACTTTGGTTTGCAATCACCTGCACATCAAGTTTTTGGCGTCACTTCTGGAGAATAGTCTAGGTTTCGAATTCTATCTAGCTTAAGTCTACTCACTAGATTCCTATCAAGTGAGAATTTTATTTTCTTGTCAATTAACTTTCTCGTAGTCTATTTTTTTCGGTCCCTATGTTTTGTAAACCCTTCTTTTTCGTTGACCATCATGGGAGACGAAAATCCTATCCGCACTTTAGGAGATTATTCTCGATCAAGCCACGAGGGCTATCGAATTGAGCTCCCTGATGGGAACAATGTGGTGCCTCTACGATTCGACACCATCCGATTGGTGCAAAATGGATGTTCATTCCATAGACTTCGGTCTGAAGACCCAAATCAACATCTTAAGGATTTTCTTAATATTGTAGAATCTCTTGACCTTAATGTTGAAAACAAGGAAAGAACACGACTGTGTTTATTTTAATTTTCCCTTCGCGATCAAGCTAGCAATTGGCTTGAACGTCTTACCGCGGGATCCATCTCCACTTGGGAGGATCTCACTACCCGTTTTCTTGCTTAATTCTTTCCATCGAGAAGAACTGCAAAACTCCAAAATGACATCTTGATGTTCCAACAACATCAAGTTGAATCTCTTTCCAAAGCATGGACTCATTTCAAGGATTTACTTCAAAAAGTCCCTCATCATGGCCTTGATCTTTGGCTTCAAATACAAATATTTTACGACCGCATTGATCATATGCTAAAAAGGGCTATAGATTATGCGGCTAAAGGACGACTGGAAAAAACAAGCGCAGAGAAGGCATGGAACATTATAGAGGAACTGGCGCAATATGAGGAAGAAAGATGGAAAGACCCAATCTTTCCAAAGAAGGGGGCCTCAATTATGAAAATGCCAACATGGAGCAAATACTGGGAATGATGGAGGGTCAAGTTGATTCGTCAATATAGGATGTAGTTTCGCTAATCGGGAAGAGTGAAAAGCTATGTGGGCTATCAAGTAACGAAATAGGGCATCTCCCCCCAGAACCGTCACACCAGAAAGCATTCGAGGATCTAGTAATGAATTTCATACTTGACCAAGAAGAAAAAGTTCAACAGCTAGAAGAGTATATGGGAGTTATAAGGAACAACTTCATGCAACTATCTTTGGAAGTAGATGAGAATTTAAAGGAGGAGATACTGATTAAGGAATACTAATTAAGGAAGATAATTCTAATCAGTTTGAAAAGATTCAGATAATTCTAATCACACTGAGAATTTGGAGCCTCCTAATGATGGTATATGCTCAAAATCCCTTGCTCGAAAGGCATTTCCCTGTACCTAAGAAATATTCTCACCAAAATCACTTTGTGTTAAATACGTCTGCGTAATCTTCCCTAATCTTCCCTTAGTAAGGAAAAGTACCTTTGGCTTTAAGCCTGATACAAAGAGTAAACAAGATGTCAAGTTTCATCAAAACTCGGAAAAATCCTTAGTAGGTCATCCTAAAATTATCAATACTTAACTCTTGGATATTATCGCCCAAGTGATAGCAAGATACCCCCTTCGTGTGATTGTCTCAAAATTTGTAATAGCAACCAAATATTTGACCCTGGAGGGTGTTGAATATCTTTTGTAAAGAAAAAAATTAGGTTTTAAAATAATCACTTTCACTAAAAAAAATAAAAGATTTTTGTGAAATTTTCAATTTTGATGCCATCATAAGCTTTATGTGACGTCGTCACAATGACTAGGACAGATTAAAAACCCTTCACCCTCCTCGTTTCTTTTTCACTACTTTTTCAAAACTAACACACACAAAATTCTCTCAACTCTTGCTAGCACTTAAGAAATCATCTCCATTCGGTAAGTATTCAATTCATATCATTCTTAATCATTCATTCATCTCAATTAATGCCTCGTATTATTTGATTTCGTTCGAATACCTAATTTCCAAACCCTAGATGAATTGATTGATTTTAAGAGAAACCAAGCGCAAATCCTAGCAATTTATCCTTAACTAGTGATAGTATGTCATTTAATTTTAATCCATATTGAAAATAATTTGGATTTGAGAAAAACCCTTGATTTTTTTGAATTTACCCATGGGGTACTGATCTTGAGGGGTGTTTGGCAACTGGTTTAACGGACGATGGCTTAGTTTTCCCTCATAATCTCTTATTCAAACCCAGTCATGGTGACGACATCAGGAAGTAATGCTGACGACGTCTAGAGCCGCTGATAAGGCATAAACGTCAAACTTCGATCTAATCTCGTTTCATTTTTTTCTTGTTTTGATATAGACAATGAACACAATGTCTAGGATGGGTAAGAGCACAAAGGGGCAGTCCTCTATCTCTTATGAGCCATCAGTCGAAGAACGAGTTTGCAATTTAGGGGCATTTGACAACGATACTCATTAAATGAATTACAACACTCTCTTAACTCATTCCATCCATTCTGGAACCGTTATTGACTGGGCATTCCTCTCTAAACAGGGCCTTGAAAGAGGTTTCTTTGAGAGCATTCACTCTGATCCATTCTCCAAGCCTCAATAAAGGAATCTCTTCCTAATCAACAAACTGGTTTACCGAGAATTGGCTTGTGAAGTCTTTGCTAGATTCGAGTTTAGGGCTTTCACTAGTAGGACCAATCCTAAGCATGTTGGTATTCGTTTTAGATTAAGAGGCGAGCAAAGGTCGACGTCACTAGTGGAGTTGGGATAGAGGATTGGCTTGTACTCTGAGGCCGACGGAGGTGAGAATAGTATAGGGTTTGGTCTACAGAATGCGGAGACGATTAAGAAAGATAGCTTGATATTAGAGTTTTAGTCAACTATTGTGAATGGTGTATTCATAGTTGGTAAAACGGTTGCTAAACAAATTCGGGATCCAAGGATTCGGTTGGCTCATCGTTGCATTGCAATGACCATTTCTAGGCGCAAGGACTCCACCCAGAGGGTCATAATGATAGATCTCTTTTACCTTTACTGTATCTATGGTCAGGGAGTCATTTGTAACATCACGTATTGGTTGGCTTGTTATTAGAGCGGGATTAAGGATAAGAGTATGGTTTATGGTGGGATGTTCGTAACTAGGATTTCCCGATCTTTTAGGATTATGACTGGGGAGATGATGGGGGCTTTAAGTGTTGAGCCTTAAGCCCAGGTTCTCAAGAAGAAGTCACTGATTGCTATGAGGATTATCATGGAGCTCGTTGAGGGACAATGTCATTGGCCTGCGACACTTCCTACATAACTATTTACAAAGGATAATGTAACACCACCATTTTGGTAAATATAGCAGCGGAAGCTAATCTGGGGTATTACTTCATGAATCACAGACACAATCATAGAAAACGACTCAAAAGAGATGTTTTTAAAAGATACGTTATCATTCATTTAAAATCAGAGTTTTACAAAGGCAGGTCCCAAAATCTAGAAACATAAAATGTGAATGATAACAAGTTTTAGCCATCTTCAAGTCCATGCCACTCCATGCCATAAGTTGCTCAATTACCTGGGATAAACATGCATAAAAAGGGTCAACACAAAGGTTGAGTGAAATTCATAGGTTTGAAATGTAATAGTTGAATACAAGTTATCATAAAGGAAATATTTGCATTGCAGGGACAATTATCATGGAGAACATTATTATTGCATCTAAGCTCATGACACCAATACGTTAACAGGGAAAATCACCGTAGTGACATTGGTTGGAGAACAGATGTCCCCGTGGAAAGGTAACTTGCCAAGGTTACCCATTAGGTCAAATATAGTGCGTTTGGCTACCCTATGAATGGGTATACAAACGGGAGCCGTCACCCCCAATAGATCTATTCACAACATTCGCGCTCACTCGTAAGCAATTAATGGTTCATGATATGGAAATAATGGCACTGGAAGCTACTTAGGCAATAATATATCTGGATAGCATACATATCTGGATAGCATACATTTAGAAAACACTTGTATTCATGGTTTAAGCATGTATCCCCCTCACGGGTTTATAAATTATAAGAGATTTGAAAGTGAGGCTATGAACTCACTAAGTCTTTGAAAAGTAATCACATTGTTATAAAATAAGTATGTAAAAGAGTTTGTAAATAAGCATGTATCCCCCTCGCAGGTTTATAAAACATTCAAAAGATTGAAAAGCGAGGCTATGAACTCACCTTATTAGGGAAATCTGATTGATGGCAAAAGTATACCAAATGAAATGCGTCGGTATGGTAACACGATGTTATCTACTTGAACATGGAAATTCAGTATATCAATTGAAAGAAAGCAGCTTCGTCACGTAACCTGGGATAATATGTCGAGTCTTAGTTTGATTGTCAAATCTTCATAACGTTTTATCATGTTTGATTGATTAATTTATGGATATTGTGTATCACTGTTCGAGCAATCATAATCCAGAGGCCACGCAGTATTGTCTGAGGAGTCAGGGCACTTTAAATCGTAAACCCAGCAAACTTGTCAGAACAAATACCCAAATGGAACCCCTCACATGAATTTCTCTAGTATCGTGATACGATATGATTTTAATGTTTCTTTAAAATCTAGTCGATGATAAATTACGTTTAATATAAAGCGTATTTAATTTAAAATGCGTCGATCGTTAATTAATAACGATTAATGTGTCGGGTTTTAATAAAATCGAGTTTGATAATGTTTATTTATATTTTTATAATTTATATAAAAATATATTATTTTATATTTTTAAGAATATTAAATTTACAATATAAACCCTTGATTTATAAATATTTACAAAACTAGTCCTTTTAGTATTTATCAAATAATCCCTTGACTTTAGAACTTGGCAAAACATACCCTTGATGTTATAACTTTAATAAAATGACAAATTCGGCCCTTGTACTTGATACTTTCAAAAAAGTTACAATATATACCCCTATGCATAGAAATTATTACAAAATTAGTCCTAATTTGCATGCAAGCTATTTTTAACATTACAAAAGATATTTGCAGGTTATAGCTTATTAACATAAGCTAAAATAAGATGTTTTAACGTAACGAAAGTTTAAAATCACAATTCGTTAAGCCAGAAATCAAAACGGGTCGAATTAGGGTTTAAAAATGAAAACGCGTAGGTTTTTAATTCAAATCTTTTCAAGACTTAATAAAGTGATTATAATATTATTAGTTAAGCTTATTAGAATAGCTTATAACTTTAGTTTACCATTTTAGCTTATAGATTTAAGAAAAAAAACATGAAATTAGGGTTTCGTGGGTTCGTTTTGGATCAAAAGTGAATAACAAATTGATTTTGAGTTCTATAACTCTAACAAGAGTATGAATATGATTATATGAACATTATAAGAGTTTCAAAACAGTAGGAGAGATTATGGAACCTGGGTTCGAGCTTAATGATTTGAAAACGGGTCGAAATGGAACTTTTGTACTCGTACGCCTTAGAACACGACTTCGGGGCTTCAAGACTTTGTTCCTTTGCTTCAATTCTGCTCTTGGAACCTCTTATGACTTCTTAGATCAGAACTTAGATGCCATTGATGAACATATAAATGAATGAGATGGTGTGAGTTTGAATGAAATGGGATGTGGGTATTTATAGGGTGCGTTGGACTTGGTGGCCAAGGTTAGAAACTTGGTGGCCAAGTTTACGTGGGGTAGGGGCTGCTAGGTGTCTAGAGGATGGCCATGAGAGGTGTCAAGGTGAGGTGAGGGCACGGTTTGGCAAGGGTGACAAGGAGGGTTCGTTTTCTTAAGGTGGTGACAAGTAGGAGGTTTTCACTTGGTCTCCAAGGTTTATGATGTGGAGATTTGGTGTCCAAGGAAATATAAAGTGGTGATGGAGCTGTTTAGATGACGTGACGATAAAGGAGGTGATGATGTCATGGAGCTTGATGTAGTAGAAGTATTGTGGTGATGTGGTAGAAGTGGTTCGAAACTAGGATTAAGGTTAGTTTAAAAATGGGTTATAATGAATAAAAAGGGTACGGGTTTGGTTTCCTTTTGGCTTAGTTACGGTTCGGGTTCGAGTAACGTTTGATCGCGGGTCTTCTAACCTATACCATTACGATCGCGGTCTTTCAACGATCATCGTGGTATATTTGGTTTTGATCGTTGATAACCGTACCATTCCGCGAGATCATAAACACAATCGTTCCATTTTTATCATTTTGAAATGAAGAAGAAAGGTTATCAGGAGGGAAACGTGTTTTAATTTAATTAAGAATTAAAATTTGACAAGTTTGGCCCCTAGACTTTAAGACATATTTCATATCTTTACATAAAGGAATAAAAACATTTTCTTAATATGTATCGGTTTAGTTGTTCATGCGTGACGTGAGTTTTTGGAACTGATCATGTCTTTGGAACATAAAATATTAAGTTTGAGAATGAACGGAAGAACATGTTTATACTACATTAATATGAATTAAGGAGTTATGCCGAACTGTTATTGTTATAATTTTTCTAAAGTAAGTCATTTAAAAATATATGTTCATGACTAAATAGTATTAAGTAATTTATCATTGTGATATAAAATAAATGCCACAAGTTTCGTTGTACTATAGTATTATTATTAAAGAGAAACTCGTTACATGTATACCGTAATACATTTCGGGTCATTATAATGCGTAGAATCGTTCGTATAATTTGTTTAAAAGAGGAAACAAGAAGTTATCGGTTAATTATTCATCGGTCCCCTAATTATTGTAGATTATCAGAAGGGGCACTATGTTGGTTAATATCGAGTGCGGGTTAGATTGCTTGTAACTTGTACTTAATGGGTTGTACGGAATTCTTTAGGAAAACGAAGGTAAAACGGCTATTTTGAATATTGTGCATTAATGACTTGTACATTATGCTTTAAAAGACTTGTATTTTATTTTAGAGGGAAATTATATTCAAATAAGATGTTATATTACTTGTACATGTGCTTTGATTACTTGTACATTCATATTGATTGGTTATATTACCCAATATTTAGGGTTTAGGCATAAACGTTAACGGTTTAGGCTCATTTGGTATTATTGTCATGAAATCTTTGTTAAATGAATAACGTATATGATAAAATAGATATTAGATTGTTGACTTGACATGTTATGATGTTTGCTTGACATAAATATAAATAGAGATTGCATAGGTCGTTGCGAGAACTTGTTTACTTTAGAAATGTAAACTATGATACGTAATGGAATAGAATGAAACGAAAATTTTATTACCGTGAAAAAGTAGTACTTAACATAGTAAGTAGATATTACATTGATGAAATACTGGAAAATTACGGGTTGTTATAGTCCCCCAACCTTACAGAAATCTCGTCCCGAGATTTAGTTGAGTGATGGAGTGTTGTTGGAAAATAGATGTGGATATTTAGCACGAATTTGATCTTCACGTTCCCATGTAAATTCAGAGTTCCATCTTACTTTGACTATAGGGATGCAACTTCGTCTTAGTTGCTTGACTTCTCGATCCATAATCTCTACTGGTTCTTCCACAAAGTTGAGTTTGTCATTGAGCCAAATTTCTTTTATTGGAATGACAAGGGATTCGTCACATAAGTATTTCTTAGAAACGTGAAAAGTACTGTTGTCTATTTTTGAGCACTGACTTTTGTAATGCCCTTTCTCCCCACAGGCATGACAAGTTACAGACACTGATTGCAGGTTGCTTCCCGTGGCTGGTCCTTTGCTTCTGCAGTTCCTGGTCAGATGACCCACCTTGTTGCAAGTCTGACACTTGCCAGTGCAAACTCCTGTGTGATGCAGGGTGCATCTTGTACACAAAGGAAGATTTCCATGGTACTTTTTAGTATACCTTTTGTTCTCAGTTGGGGTGGCAGCATAAGTTCTGATAGTTTCTTGCCTTCTATTCTGCTGTTGGTGGTAATCGTTGTTACGGTTGTGATTGTTGTGGTTATCTTGGTAGTTGTTGTTGTTGAGATTGTTGGAGTAGTTATTGTTGTTGTGATTATTGGGGTGGTTGTTGTGGTTACGATTATTGGGGTAGTTGTTGTCGTTGTTGGTAATGGTGTTCCTTCTATCATCAAAATTTCGTTTGTGATCGTTGGTTCCTTTTCTTGCTACTGGAGTTCCGCTTGTCCCTGTGTTCTTGTTAGTATTGTTAGTATTTGCCATGTTAGCAGCTTGTGCTTCCAAAGCAGCAGCAAAACTATCAGCAACTAGTTTCCGGATGGCATCCTGAGTCATGGCTGGTGCTTAAGACTACTAATTCCTGGAATCTTCTAACTTAAGTTTTGAGATCATTTCCTTTCACAACCAAGTTGTAAAATTTGTCTTCCATTTTATTGACTTCAGTTCGAGGGCAATACTTATTGGTCAAGAGCCTTTTCAATTCGGTCCAGGTGATCTTTGTTGGCTTGTTCTATCCTAATAGGTTGGGCGTATGCATTCCACCGGACAAGGCGTCATCGGTTAGAGTACCAGTAGCAAATGTCACTCTGTCTTCCTCGACACACTTGCTACGAGAGAAAATACCGATTCAGTACGTTCAAACCAGCGGATGAGGCCAACAGCTCCTTCCGTACCATTGAAATAGGAAGGTTGACAACTCATAAACCCTTTGTAGTTACTTATTACATTCCTATTGGTATTTGCCATGGTAGCAGCTTGTGCTTCCAGAGCTGCAGCAATACCATCAGCAATCAGTTGCCGGATGGCAGCCTGAGTCATAGTTGGTGTTTCAGATGTTGATGTTCTCTTGGGAGGCATCTATCAATATATACAAGACAACATAGAATAAGAATCCATAATTGATATTAGTCATATCACAAGTTAAGGTATGAAAATTCTCATTATAATACAAAGACTTGTGATCATTCTTTGATATTACATTGCAGGATATAACGAAAAATTTTTGAAATTTAAGACTTCCAGAGATAGATACAGAGATAATGGAGTGAGTGATCCAATAGGAGGCTTAGTGTTTCTAGGTACAAAGGTTTGAGAAAATCGGATGGTAAGAGAATCATAGTAATCCCGGATAAAGATATAAGTCATCATACTACAGGATATAGGATAGATAATTTCGACATACACAATTGGTATTATGAAACAACAAGGTATAACGAAATCACCACTGTATAAATAACTTGTCTATATAATTTACATAGCAAAATTTGACAAGTGTCATTATTCATACATCTAGTGGTTGGATTCTAGAAAGCTGTAAACGACACAGATCTAATCTGGTGGTTCTCCCTTGTTGTTTTTGAGTTCTTGGATCTTGTTTAGAAGACTCTTGATGACGAACCTGGATATCCTCAATGATTATTTCCAGAGATGAACATTATAACAAGTATCTGACTCATCAGGTTCCTCGGGGACTGGTTCACTTCCCAGTGGTCGCGGTATGATCCATAATGAGTTATCTAACTCTGCGAAGATAGACTCATCAAAAGGATAGTCTGGTGGTGGTGTAGTTGACCTAACCGGTGATGAAGATCCTACTGATGAAGATGGAGATACTGGAATGGGTGATTCAACAGGAGTCTCAGTGTCTTTAGGTGGTGAAATATCCTCGGGAGGAAAGAAATCTCGGGAATAGTCCGGTGAAGTCGGGGTATAGTTAGGAGCATTTGTAGAGGAAAAAGCATCCTCCACATCGTAATCAGAAGGGATAGAAGGGTGGGTGTACGAAGACATGACTGTATAACAACCCCGTGGAAATAACATAAGTTATTTATATAATAGTATAATTGTTAGGTATTATGGCTAGCAAATCTCTTACTTACAACTATTCTGGGGGAATGCAAGTGGCACGGAGGACTTTATTGGATAGGAAAAAAGTAGTTATGTTTTAGGGGTTACCCTTGTTCTCTATTACCATGAGCTCTGATACCACTCTGTAACATCCCCATTTTTGAAATATAGCAGCGGAAGCTAATCTGGGGTATTACTTCATGGATCAACAGACACTAGTCATTGGAATCGAAATCATGAAGGAGACGTTTTAAAAATATTTTGTTTTCATTCAATATAATCAGTGGTGTCTACAAATGACAGGTCCCAAATCTAGGAAATATAAAGTGTTGAATGATAACAGTTTAGCCCTCTCCAAGTCCGTGTCACTCCGTGCCATAGTTTACTCAATTACCTGAGATAAACATGCTAAAAAGGATCAACACAATGGTTGAGTGAAATTCATAGGTTTATGATAAATAGTTTGAATACAAGTCATAATAGATAGTGGGTTACGTTGTTATACCCATAAGTAGTAATAATTTGCATGCATATACAATTATTAAAGAAAACCGTATTATTATGGAAAACAGTATTATCATGGAAAACAGTATTATCATGGAAAACAATATTATTGCCCTAAGCTCATGAATCACATATTTAAACTCAATAGAAAGGAAGCCTCTTTCCGAAAAAGGGAAATACTGGGAGATACTACCCTATGAGATACTGGAGCTACTACCTATTGCGATTACTGGGAAGATATTACCCAAAGAGATACTGGGAGCTATTACCTAAAGAGATACTGAGAGCTATTACCCAAAGAGAGACTGGGATGTCTTATGGGAAAATGGAGGTAACTTAGGTAATAATATATCAGGATAGCATATAGTTGGAAAAACACTTGTATTCATAGTTTATAGCATGAATCCCCCACGGGATTTAGAAAACATATAAAGATGGGACTATTCACAGTGATGGAACCATATCACATATCAAAATCACTTGTGTTTAATTTGTATAAAACAAGCATGTATCCCCTTGCGGGTTTATAAAACATGTAAATAAGTAAAGGCGAGGCTATGAACTTCACCTTAACAGTACAGGGAAATCTGATTGATGGCAAAAGTATATCAGGTGAAAGTAACGGCTTCGTCACGCAACCTGGGGTAATATGTCAAGCCTTAGTTTGATTGATTATGTTCTATAACTTTACTTCATATGGTTTAATGTAAATGGTTTATTAACTTGTGGAAACATCGTATCACTGTTCGGGCTATCATAATCCAGAGGTCATGTAGTATCGTTTGAGGAGCCAGGGCACTTTAAATCGTAAACCCAGCAAACTCGTCAAAACAAATACCCAATTGGAACCCCTCACATGAAATTCCTACTAACGTGAATTGATAAGGATTTTGAGTTTTCCTTAAAAGCTAGTCGATGATAAGTTACGTTAATTATATAACGTAATTGTTTTATAATGCGTCGATCGTTGATTAATAACGATAAATGTGTCGAGTTTTAATGAAATCAAGTTTTGTAATATTAATATATATTTTTATAATTTATATAAAAATATTATATGTTATATTTTTAAGAATACAAAAATGGCAATATATACCCTTGGTTTATAAACTTTTACAAGTTTAGTCCTTTATATATAAAGTATATATAATTTAAACCTTTAACTTTAAAACTTGGCAAAACAGCCCCTTATAGTTATAACTTTGGAATAATGACATTTTCAGCCCCTCTAGTTATAAATTTCAGAAAGTTACGATATATACCCCTAGCATGGGATTAATTTGCAAAACAAGTCCAAAAACCATAATAATGATATTTTTGAAATCCAAAAGAGTTTTGCAGGTTATAGCTTATTAGAATAAGCTAAAATAAGATGTTCTAATGTAACAAAAGTTTAGAAAAAGGATTCGTTAGCTAGAAAATCAAAACGGGTCGTTTTTAGGGTTTTAATAAAAAACGCATGGGTTTGAGGATTCAAGGATTTAACAAGAGTTCATATAGGATCTATTAGACCTTATGATAGTTCTAATACATATTATAAGCTTATTGAACAAGATTATAAGCTTACTTGAGCTAAAATGGGCCGAATGAGGGTTTTTGGGTTCGTACGCCTAGAAACAACTTCAATGGCTTCTTTCTCTTTATTCTTGGCTTCAATTCTGATCTTAGGGACTTATCTGTGCATCATTGGTATGATTTTGGATCTCCATTTAAATGGTGATGAGTTTTTGAGGTGTATTTGAGAATGAAATGGGGGTATTGGCTATTTATAGTGTTCGAAAACTTGGTGGCCAAGGTTAGGGCGTGGAGTAAGGACCAAGGGTTGTAAGGAGATGACTAATGGCAGCTATATGATGAGTATGGAGATCTAGGAGTGTAGCTTAGCAAGGTGGAAGGAGATGGAGAAGTTAAGGTGATGACTAGGGGTTTTGGAGACTTGGTGGCCAAGTTAGATGACAAGGTGGTGATGGAGGTTCTTGTAAGGTGTTGGAGTGATGGTGATGTGGTGGTGAGGTCATGGTGATGAAGGTGGTGGTGAGTCATGGAGGATCTTTAGGTGTTTATTTAGTTTATACATGGTTGTTTTTGGACAGCCAACATCAGTCCCGGTAAAATGGTTGTCATTTACAAACCATAACTCTGATGAAGCTCAAACCAGTGCGCATGGTTAGATATTTGAGTCCTCTACAACTTTTAGTTTTACATATTTATAGGTTACTATATAAAAATTTAGAGATAACAACCATTTACTACAGGTGTGCAGAATCTGCGTACATTTGCCATTTCAGCTATAACTAATTCATCCGACATCGAATCGGGTTGAGTCAATCGGCAAAATGATCACAAGACATAGGGCTACAACCTAGTATTTTTTTCTTAATACCCAAAGCCTATGGATTTTTCCCAGATCCTATATTTTATCAACGGGTCAGATTTCTAAAATCTATGAACTAGTTTAAGGGTGTAACGGGTTTGCTAGGGTTTTTGGGTTTAGGATTAGGGTTTAGGTTTTAGGGTTAGTGTAGGAGCTGAGATTAGAGAGGGAAAAGTGTTTAAATATTGTGTATTGAGTGCTTGTAATTAGTGCTAAAGAGGTGGTACGAAATCCTTAAGATTTTGGAGGGAAATGAGCTAGTTTGAATTCTATGCTTTATTGGCTTGTACATTAAGCACAAATGAGTTATACTTTTATTTAGGAGGGAAATGTGATTTAAATATTATGTATTGATCACTTGTACACATGCTTGAAGGCTTGTACATTCGTTTTGTATGTAAAACATTACTGAAGTTAGGGTTTTGATATACAATGTTAACGAATAAAGTTTATTTGATAATATTGTTGTGAAAAATTCGTTAAATTGATAATCGTACATGAATAAAATGGTTATTAGGATTATTGACTTGACTATTAGGACGTTTACTTGGGGGGATTGTTAACATAGATGGTAATAGGCATAAGGTAGTTGCGTGAGCTCGTTTACTGTAGAATTGTAAACTAGGTTACATAATGGGAATGGATTTAAAACGAAAAATATTCCCGGGAAAAGGTTGTACTTATTAGTAAGTAGTATTAAATTGATGAATATACTGGGAAAGGAGTGATCACGGTGTAACAAAATTCTAAAGGTTGACATAAGATTATTTTTGTATTTTTATATTTTATGGAAAGCAAGTAAATCATATAATTGGAGAGAGGTTTGGTTTTAGCTGTTTAAACTAAATATTAACTAAGCTACTGGTGATAACAATAAGATAAAAGACTATGTTTATTCTAATATTGTTTACTCTACCTTCGATTGCTTCTCCTAGTGTTGTTGCCTTGTCACACTTGTGATGATCTGTGTAACTATTTCCTAAAGCATGAACGAATTACACGAACCCGCCGTCTACTTAGTATGCCGCTAGAGCAATGCACATGCAAGGTAGTATGAAGACTATTACACGGCCCCTAGGAGTACACTAAGTGCATGTGAAATATATTAAGAGTGGATCAACCATATTAGGGGGCAAGGTAGTATGAAGACTATTACCCGATGGTATCCTTTCTACACAATCACGTTTTCCTAGACATATCAACAGTGATATAGACAAAAGCTGGTTTTCTAAGACCTAACGTGCACATCCATCACAAGAAGCAACACCACTAAGATCTACATTCCCCCCCAGAGGTTTTTATAAATATAAATAAACACAAAGGTGTTTAGCCTAAGTATGTTAAAGATTAAAGCAAGAAACAATAAATCAAACACCCACATAGACATATCCAAATGTTTAAGTAACTCTTACTTGATTAAAACATAAATTGAAGAGGTAAATAGGGTTTTTGGGCCCATAAAATCGTCTCTACAACTTCTAAACAATACTAGCGGGTTTGTTTAACCATCTTTTTTATTCTAAAGTTTCAACTTAAAACCCTAAATTAGGGTTGTTATATATAGGAAACAACTGCTATGTCGGCGTGAGTTTTAATCGTGACGCCGTCATGAAAGAGAATATTCTAGATATGGCTGGGTCGTTCGCTCTGAACGAGTCGGGGAATCATGTGACGTCGTCTTGGTCTTTGTGGTGACGGGTCACGTTGTATCTGTGGGACGCCGGTAACCACAAAGACCAAGACGGGACGTTCCCATGATTCCACGACGGCGTCAGAGCGTTCGACCTGCCCATTATCTAGAATATTCTCTTTATGACGGCGTCACGATTAAAACGCGACGCCCCGTATAGCGTATTTCCTATATATAAACAAACCCGTATTTAGGGTTTTTTGTGTGTAATTTAGAATAAGAAGAGGGTTACAAACCTAGTTTGTTTAGAAGTTGTAGGAGACGATTTAGGGCCTAAAAACCATTGTTACCTTTCCAATTTATGTTTTAATCAAGTATGGTTTTACTTAATCATTTGTATGTCTATGTGTTGTTTGAATTTATTGTTCTTGCTTTATCTTAAACATACTTGGCCTAAACCTTCCTTTTGTGTTTATTTATGATTGTATTTAAAAACCTAGAATGTAGATCTTATTGGTGTTGCTTCTTGTGATGGATGTGCACGTTAGGTCTTAGAAAACCAGCTTTTGTCTATATCACTGTTGATATGTCTAGGAAAACGTGATTGTGTAGAAAGGATATCATCGGGTAACAGTCTTCATACTACCTTGCCCCCTAATATGGTTGATCCACTCTTAATATATTTCACATGCACTTAGTGTACTCCTAGGGGCCGTGTAATAGTCTTCATACTACCTTGCATGTGCGTTGCTCTAGTGGCATACTAAGTAGACGGGGGTTCCGTGTATTACGTTATTGTTTAGGATATAGTTACAATAAATCTCATAGTGGGACCATAGCAACAACACCTGCGGAGAAGCTATATAGGGTGTAATTCAAGATTTAAATAAACTTAGTCTTTTATCTTATTTGTTATCACAAGTAGCTTAGTTAATATTAGTTTAAACAAACTAAACCAAAACCTCTCTCCAATTATATGATTTACTTGTTTTCCATAAAATATAAAAATACAAAAATAATCTTATGTCAACCTTTAGAATTTTGTTACACCGTGATCAAGCCTTTCCAGTATTTTCATCAATGTAATATCTACTTACTATATTAAGTACAACCTTTTTCCGGGAATATTTTTCGTTTTTATTCCATTCCATTATGTAACCTAGTTTACATTTCTAAAGTAAACGAGCTCACGCAACTACCTATGCCTATTCCATCTATGTTTACATCAAGTAAACGTCCTAATATGTCAAGTCAATAATCTATTATCCATTTTATCATGTACGTTATCTATTTAACGTAGTTTTCACAACAATATTATCAAATAAACTTTATTCGTTAACGTTTATATCAAAACCCTAACTTCATGTAATGTTTACATACAAAACGAATGTACAAGCCTTCAAGCATGTGTACAAGTGATAATACCATTAATATTTAAATTCACATTTTCCTCCTAAATAAAAAGTATAACTAATTTGTGCTTTAATGCACAATGCCATTAAAGCATTAGAATTTCCAAACTAGCTCATTTCCCTCAAAAATCTTAAGGATTTCGTACCACCTCTTTAGCACTAATTACAAGCACTCAATACAAATATTTAAACACTTTTCCCTCTCTAATCTCAGCTTCAAACATAACCTAAAACCTAACCCTAATCTCTAAACCCAAAAACCCTAGCTAACCCGGCTTAAACCCTTAAACTAGTTCTTTGATTTTAGAAAATCTGACGTTGTTAAATTTGGTTCTGGGAAAAAATCATAGGCTTAGGTTATTAAAGATAAAAATTACTAGGTTGTAGCCCTATGTCTTGTGATCATTTTGCCGGTTGACTCAACCCGATTCGATGTCGGATGAATTAGTTATAACCGAAATGGTAAAAGTACGCAGATTCTGCACACCTGTAGTAAATGGCTGTTATCTCTAAATTTTTATATAGTAACCCCTAAATATGTAAAACTAAAAGTTGTAGGGACTTCATTATCCTAACCATGCGCCACAGGTTTGTGCGTATCAGAGTTATGTTTGTAAATGACAACATTTTACCGGGACTGTTGTTGGCTGTCCAAAATCTACCATGTATAAACTAATAAAGTCCTAAGTTCCTCCTATGACTCACCAACCACCTTCATTCACCATGACTCACCACCACATCTCCATCACTCCAACACCTTACAAGAACCTCCATCACCACCTTGTCATCCAACCTTGGCCACCAAGTCTCCAAAACCCATACGTCTACATTTAAACTTCTCATCTCCTTCAAACTTGACTAAGCTACACTCTAGATCTCCTTCCTCATAATATAGTGCCATTAGTCATCTCTTTACAATCCTTGGTCCTTACTCACGCCCCTAAACTTGGCCACAAGTTTCTCGAAAACACGTATTTAAATAGCCACTACACCTTTTCTTTCAAATACACCTCAAAAACTCATCACCATTTAAATGGAGTTCTAAATCAGACCAATGAGGATCAAGAGAAGTCCCTAAGATCAGAATTGAAGCCAAGAATAAGAGAATGAAACATTGAAGTTTGTTTCTTGGAGTACGACCATAAACCCTATTCGGCCCATTTTAGACTCAAGTTAGCGTATATTCTTGTTCAATTAGTAAATTATTATGTATTAGATCTATTCATAAGGTCTTATAGATCCTATATGAACTATTGTTAAATACTGTTTTTTTTATTTATTGAATCCTCTAATCCCTTGCGTTTTTTATTAAAAAAACATAAAAACGACCCGTTTGATTTTCTAGGCTAACGAATCCTTTTTTAAACTTTTGTTACATTAGATCTTATTTTAGCTTATTCTATTAAGCATATATCCTGCTATACTCTTTTGGATTTCAAAAATTATCATGTTTTATGGTTGTTTGGACTTGTTTTGTAAATTAATCCCTTGTTGGGGTATTTTCGTAACTTTCTGAAAATTTAATAACTAGAGGGGTTGAAAATGTATTATTCCAATGTTTTTAAAATAAGGGCTGTTTTGCCAAGTTTTAAAAGTTAAAGGTTTAATTTATATAAGTTTCTTTATATATAAAGGATTACTTCGTATATAGTTTATAAAAAAGGGTAATATATTTCCATTTGTGTTTTCTTAAATATATTTCATGTAATATCTTTTTTAAATTTATTAAATATTGTATATTAATAGTACAAAATATTGATTTCATTTAAAAACTCGACACATCTATCATTATTTATATCAACGAAATCGTGCATTATAAAACAATTACGTTATTTTATTAACGTGAAACATTATCATGTCTAGGTTTTGACGAGTTTGCTGGGTTTACGATTTAAAGTACCCTGGCTCCTTAAACGATACTACATGGCCTCTGGATTATGATAGCCTGAACAGTGATACGATATTTCCATAATTTAATAAATCAAAGATATACGTTAAACTTTGAAACATAAACCATCACACTAAGACTTGACATATTACTTCAGGTTGCGTGACAAAGCCGTTACTTTCACTTGATATACTTTTGCCATCAATCAGATTTCCTTGTACTGTTAAGGTGAGTTCATAGCCTCGCTTTTAAATTTTCTAATGTTTCATAAACCCACGATGGGGATACATGCTCAATTGTTTTTAATATACCCAAGTACTTAAAACCAATATTGTGAAGTTCATAGCCTCGCCTTTACTTATTTACATGTTTTATAAACCCGCGAGGGGGATACATGATTGTTTTATACAAATTAAACATAAGTGATTTTGATATATGATATGGTTCCATCACTGTGAATAGTCCCATCTTTATATGTTTTCTAAATCCCGTGGGGGATTCATGCTATAAACTATGAATACAAGTGTTTTTCTAACTATATGCTATCCTGATATATTATTGCCTAAGTTACCTCCATTCTTTCCATAAGACATCCCAGTATCTCTCTGGGTAATAGCTCCCAGTATCTCTTTGGGTAGTAGCTCCCAGTGTCTCTTTGGGTAATAGCTCCCAGTATCTCTTTGGGTAATAGCTCCCAGTATCTCTTTGGGTAGTATCTCCCAGTATGTCTTCGGATAGAGGCTCTCGGTTCTATTAAGTTTAATTATGTGATTTATGAGCTTAGGGCAATAATATTGTTTTCCATAATAATAATGTTTTCCATAATAATATTGTTTTCCATGATAAAACTATTTTCCATAATAATTGTACTCATCGTAATTATTACACTTATAGGTGTATAACAATGTAACCCACTGTTATGATAACTTGTATTCAAACTATTTTCCATAATGATTTTACTCATTGCAATCATTACAAACTATGGGTGTATTACAATGTAACCCACTATTAAACTTGTACTCAACTATTATAACTGAAAACCTATGAATTTCACTCAACCTTTGTATTGACCCTTTTTGCATGTTTATCTCAGGTAATTGAGCAACCTATGGCATGGAGTGGCAAGGACTTAAAGATGGCTAAACTGTTATCATTCAAACTTTGTGTTTCTAGATTTTGGGACCTCCTTTGTAAAACTCTGATATGATATTGAATGATAACTAAATTTTCCAAAACGTCTCTTTTGAGTCGTTTTCTATGATTATGTCTGTTGATCTATGAAGTAAAACCCCAGATTATCTTCCGCTGCTATATGTCAAAAATGGGGGTGTTACAACTTGGGGGAAGTGATATCTTGTGAAAGGTAGTATGCATTATTTGAAAGTCCAAGGGGAAGAGTTGTGTGAAGAATTATTCAAGCGTGAGAAGATACGTTGTTGATCCTGTTAATGTTTTCCCCGAATGATCAATCACTAAGCTTATTCTTAAAGAAGCAGTAATATTTGATGTGGTATCCTACTAATTTTGTTGTGCACTTAATTATTCTAAGCTTGTAAGAATTGCTCAAGAGAGGATTTCTAGTTTGGGGGAAGCTTTGAAAGCTTCTAAATGAAGAATATGTGGCATGAATTAGGGGAAGCTAATTCAGAAGCTTCTCCTTAACCAGAAGTGTATGGGTTACTTAGTTCGTGCCTATTACAATATTTCTCCTACAAGGTACTACAAAGATGATTTGTTGGAGTGCAGACTTGAAGTCAAAGACCACAGAAGACATCATCAGCATTGGAAGCTTCATAGAAGTTCTTGTTCTTAATCATTATGTACTTGTTAGGAAAATATTGTAAGTAATTCCGTATATCATCTTGTGGGGGAAGATTGTTAAGAATTCACTTTACGTGATGAAATTTATAGAATTACCATTGTTTACCATATCACCACACACAGGGACTAGAATAGTCACTATAGGATTCTTATGTAATGTGTGGTGGTATAAATACCCCTCCATGGCTTCCATAGAGGGGTTGAGGCTTTTGTATCATTTTCACTTTCTATTATATTTTACACACACTAGTTTATCCCTCTACTCTCTCTCTCTAGAAATGGTTATCTCCATCTTTGAGTTACCAAGACCACCGGATCTAAGTTTATGTGTTTCTAACAAGGCTCATAAACATCAAGATCATCATTTGTCAAATTATCATGCGGTTGTTCAATACATGGGAAATAAAATTCCTCAACAATTCCCAACTCATAAGTGAATAAATCATCCTCCATGCTACTTAGTCGTTTAAATTAATTGAAAACCATCCCAAGAGGTGTATCATAAATGAACAAATTGCCACTTATCTTAAGTAAGTTGAACGCTTCGGACGCTATCATGTATTCTTCATCAAAAACATCCTTATTCGCCAAATACCACATTTTTCCAAAAGGTGAATACATGTTTAGTTTTGTCATTGTCTTGCCTTCCGTTGTTTAAGTATTATTTAAGCTACTGAAAAGAATCAAAAAATCGTCAGTACGGTAAGTTCGAAAGAAAGATAATACAAAAAACTAAACAAGAAAACTGATTTATTAAAGTTGTTGCTATCTCAGACAATCGATATGCCGTATTTAGTAAACTGAATACACCGTATTTAGTAAACTAAATACGCCGTATTGATGTTTGATGTCGAATACGCTGTATAGGTTTTGAAAGTGGATACATCGTATCCAATGAGTTGAATACGGCGTATTCGGTATTTGACTAGAGAAAAACAACAGGTAAAAACAATGCAAAAAAACAAACAAACACACAAATATGCAAAATAATACAAATTCAGAATAACACCCTAAAACACAAAACAATTAAAAGCTAATATGCAGATTAATTAACTAAACTAAACTAAAAACATAAATCTAAACTAAAACACTAATAAACCAGTATTAAACAATTTCACTCCCCTGCAACGATGCCAAAAACTTGATATGTGGTTGTGTGTAGGTAATTTATTTATCAAGTTTTACTATTTATATTTTGTCGACTTTACCTGTTAACGAACACTAACGCGCAATGTACCCGATCAGTTGTAGGTTCGTTGGTAAGTAAGGTGTCGATCACTAAGAGTGACCGTTAGTACTTAAGTCTATCAGTATTTTAGTTATCTAGTTTAGTTCTGATTAATTCTAATTAAACCTAAACTAATGCAAAAACGAGGGTTTTCAGCCTGAGAGACTAGCACGAGTTTTGTCTTAATCTAAGCTAAATGAGATAAGAGTCACACACAAGCAAATAAACAAACGATAAAGAAGCGGTCAAGCACTAATGTAAGGAAAACATATTAGTAAGTTTAATCTAATAAAATACATGAATTGTTTATGAGTGCAACGATTGTATTACTTCGTTGATGTTATATCATTCCTAAGCTTAGGTGGGTCATCTCCCTAAACTCTAGGTTTGTTTTTCAGTTAATCTTGTCACAATTAACCAAACCCGCATAAAGCTTACACCGTTGATTATCATCTATCTAGGAGACAACATTAGTGAATATCAAAACCTAGCTCATCGAGGCTGTTAGGAATTCAGTTTTTAGTGAAGTGACGATCATTATCGATCTCACGAGCCTTAGTAATAATTAGTCAATTCAATGTAATATCTAAGTAATCTAACCGGGTCGGCTTATAGAAAGTCCAAGGAAATCCCATAGAAAGCCAGGCCAGACCAATCCATGTAAGTATATAAACCCTCTCCACACATGGAGAGGGTGTTGGTTGTTCATTTCCCACACTTTCACTAAGCTGATATTATTATCTTTCTTTCTCTCTCTAAGTGTTCATCCAACCATCTCTTTCTCTCTCTAAAACTCTAAGTGAATCATTCCATACTTGTGTAAAGATATTCTACATTTGGTATCAAGAGCCATGGGGTATTTGTGTAGGTTTTGTGTGTGTTTTTATACCCTTTTTAGTCGCGTATTTGGTTCGAATCAATCAAGAAGTTTTCACTTTTTGAGGGTTTAAAAACCATTAAGCTTTTAACTTTCTTTCTTAGTTATCTTAGTATAGACTAGAAGTACAAGAAAATCTTTCAAAAACCATAAAAAATTTCATCTTTTTGAGTCTTTTTGGTTAAAAAGAGGGTTTTGTACCAAGAATCTTGATTTCAAATTTTTCGTGTTAAAAACGTTAAAGTTTGTGTTTTTTAAGGTTCTAATAGTCTTAGATAGTTAAGTTGTACAAGAAAAATCGGGTGAAAACGTCAAAAAGTGTGTATTTTTAAGATTTTTGATTTTTGAGTCTCGTAGTCCTTCAGGCGATCTATACGTATTTTTAGTCAGGCGATCTATACGTTAGTTCCCTCAGGCAATTTATACGTAAGTTTAGTCAGGCGATTTATATGATAGTTTCTTCAGGCGATCTATACGCATTTTTCCTATAGGCGGTCTATACGTGTTCACTTAGTCAGGCGATCTATACGATTCCTTCAGACGATTTATACCATTATTTTAGTCAGGCGATCTATACAATCTTTTGAACAGGCGATTTATACATCATATTGTTCAGGCTATTTATACAATCTTTTGAACAGGCGATTTATACATCATATTGTTCAGGCAATTTATACTTATCTTTTTGTGAAGGCGATTTATACACAATTTACACAGGCGATTTATACACAATTTCCACAGGCGATTTATACATCTTCCTTTTGGTGATTTATACGTTTTGCTTGGGAGATTTATACGCTTAACTAAGGTGAACTATACACATTTGTTAAGTGAATTATACGGTTGTTCTTTGATTTGTAAAATCTCGTGAAGATTCGATTTCTCGGTTTTATTAAGAATTGTAAAATCCCGTGTATTCCAAAAGACTCAACTTCATTAATCAGAACTCACTTTAACACAACAATCTCCAATCGCTATTTGATCATTTTAATCTTATCACATTGAAATGGATCCAATGATTTCACTTGGACAAAAGAATACTCTTGCTGAGTACATGATACTCTTCGGTACTGACAATCGTCCACACATGTTAGACAAAGACATGTATGATTCATGGAAGAGTAGAATAGAATTATACATGCAAAATAGAGAGCACGGAAGAATGATACTTGAATCAGTTGAACATGGTCCTCTCATTTGGCCTACGGTTGAAGAGAATGGGGTCATCATAACAAAGAAATATGCTGAGTTATCTGCTGCTGAGAAAATTCAAGCTGATTGTGATATGAAAGCTACCAATATCATTCTTCAAGGTCTTCCTGCTGATATCTATTCACTTATGAATCATCATAGTGTTGCTAAAGATTTATCGGAGAGAGTTTATTATTACTTGATGCAAGGTACTCGTTGAACAAATCAAGAAAGAGACATGTAAGTTGTATGGTGCATTCTCTATAAGTTTATCTCACATCAAGGGGAATCACTTCATAACGTATTACTTGAGATTTACTCAGCTGATTAATGATATGAACATCTACAAGATGAAAATGGAGCAATTTCAAGTTAATACCAAGTTCTTAAACAGTCTTCCACCTGAATAGAGTAAGTTTGTGACTGATGTCAAGCTTGTAAAAGATTTGCACACCTCCAACTTTGATCGGCTTCATGCATATCTTGAACAACATGAACTCCATGCCCAATGAAAGTCCGTATTATGCGTGAACCAACAGACCACTTGCCTTCGTTGCAATCAGCAATGACACCACCTTACTTCAACCCTTATCAATCATCTTACAACAATCGTCCACTTCAACAACAATTTTCACCATCACAATATGGATCAATTCAACCTAATCAACAATACTTATCTCATTATCCATCACTGTAGGATCCCAATAACACTTCACTTCATACAATCGTTCACGAAATCGAACTAGAAATGAGAAAGAAAGATTGAGTTGTTTAGAGAGAGAAAGAGGAGAGAGAAATGAGAGAAAAAGAGAAAAGATATTTTTAGATATTTTGAACAACTAACTTTTCCAAGTGGAAAAGTTTCTTATATACTACCCCGACACTTAAAATGACCGCGGATATTTAACTAGGGGGCCCGGGATCTGGGTTTTTGCTTGGATTAAACCCAAAACATATACCATATTTAGATTATTAATTCGAGCCCGAATTTCCCGATATTAACCTTATTAACAACGTTAACTAAATTGATTGACCGAGACTTAAATACATAATAAACGAACTTCATGTTTGACTCAAAATTTGAGCTACAATCTCCCCTCCCCCGAAGGAGGTTCATTTGGATGACAACACCTTCATGAGATCAATGAGATTGCTTTGTCGTTAAGCTCATGCGGTTCTTGGTCTTTCTCCTTTGTTATTTGTTTGTAGGCTTGTTCCTATCATGCTTTGCGATCTTGACGTTGAGGCCTTTGTCAATGTGTTTTTATATCGTGCTTTGCCATCTGTGCGATCTTATGTCTTGACCATCATGCTCATACTTTTGCATTATCATTAAAAGCTTCAAATCAGAGTTAGCGAAGTCGTTTGTCTTTAAATCTTGAGCTTCTAGATAGTATGTCTTCGTTGATTGAGTCATTTGAATGGGATTGAGTTGCCGTTAACCACCGTTTGACTTGCAGTTTTACGTTAGTGATAAACGAGGAAAATATGATGTTGAAAAATCAAATCGACGTGTCACTCGTTAAAGAGTTTTATGTACACATCGAGAGTGTCATGTTTTTATCAATCAAATTCATTAACTACAATTCATTACTGACCAAATCGATTTCCAGTTGTCACAAGTTTGAATCATGTAGAATCTTCCAAATTCACCTACCAAGAGCTAGTTTGATGCTGGCTCAAGCCAGGAATTTCCCTCTTCATTGTGAGTACATTAGTACACTTCGGATGTTTCTTCTGGCAAATATCACAATATTATTGCGAAGGACCTCATGTTACAGCTGTGAACTTGATCTTTCAACAATGATTGAGAATGGAATGTTTCCCTAACGAGATTTAAGATTGATCTCTTGGCTTCTAGACCCCTCGATTAGTGCATTTGGTTTTAATAACTCGGAGGCTGGAGCATATTCCACTATTCAATATCAACAATCCGATAGTGAGAATTTTATGTCCAATAGATACGTGTGTATCTCCGTGACAAATGAGACAAGTTTCGTTGAGAGAAACCCAATGGGCTGAGAAGGGTTTGTGCATTGGCATCACTGGGTCCTTGATGTCATTATTCAAATGTCAGCAATCAACTTGTGATACGACAGCATATGAATTACCCGGTTTCTCTTTAATTGTGTGGAGGGCTCTCTTTGTTTTACAACCCTTTATCCATACATTTCTTTTTCATTCTTCAACGCCTTCAATGCTTACTAGGATGTCATTACTAACACCTTGTTTGTGAATTTGTTCCATTGTTAGCTCAACCTTAGTCAGCAATTAATTTCCCCATATACATTCACTCTAATCATACCTAAGGACTGCTATTTCTAACTTTGGATTAATCCTTGGTAATCCCACCAGTTCTGGTTGGATCATAGATTGATTCCTAGACCTAACCAAACCAAACCTTGATGACTATTCAGAATCGACGGGATATTAAAGATGTTGTTGGTAAAGATCGAACCATAAAACCTTTTCTTACTGTTCAGCACATTGAGACGAATGAGACTCAACATTTTAAATACCTTTTTCTCCCCTTTATTTTACATAATAACACTGTTAGTTTTGAAATACCTCTGATTAAAATAATGTCTTTGAAAATCTATGGAGAAATATTTATCAGCATGAATGGTTTTGGAACATTTTTGATAATGTTTTGAACACATAAAATTGTCGTTGTGAATGTAATCCAAGAACAACAAAACTTTGTTTTTCGAAAAACTCCCCCTCAAAAATAGGACCAATTGAAAAATTGTTGTCTTTTGAAAACATTGTGAGGGTTGGAGTGTTGAACACACAATTTTGAAAGATTATGATTTGTCATCGAGAAATTCTTGAAAAATCGTGTTCAACTTTTTGAAACAAATGTTTAAGGAGGACTTCTCTTCTAACGTTTGAAGGGTAAGCGCACGGAAAGACGTACACTATCCTTTTTCTTGAGCTAAAAAACATTGAATGTCTTGTAAGTACAGCTCAAGACCGAGAAACGTTAATTTTCTCGTTGTGAGGAAATTTATCAACCCTTCCTTTAATTTGAATTCGGGTTATGTACTGACATTGACATACGCCATTTAGAAAATTAGAAATACATGTTTTGAAAACTATTTGAAAAAACTCTCGCTCGAAACTTCATTTACAACACCCGTGTCAATGTTAATCGACATTTCTAAGCACGTAAATGTTATCGATTCCAAGAGACATGTCGAGAAGACTCTTTTTGGAAATTTTCTGATTTTCTTATTATGGAATTTATTTACCTGTTGTCCCCCACAGCAATTCGCTATATGATGTTGAATACGTAATTCCAAACTCTTGTCCGTTGATGTAGTTGTCTTGACTGCTAGAGGAACAACTTTTGGAATTAGCTTTGAACTTGACGGTTCATTGTTGTGGTCTTGAATTCCGAGTTCTGAACGGTTATGATCAGAAGTCATTTGATGAAGAACGAGGCTTGAACTGCGTTGTTCAAATGTCAATTGAACATTGAGGAACGGGGCCTGAAGTGTTTATTTTTCAGCAGACCGCCAAATATCGTGTGGAGGCGAGGTCTGAACTGTTGAGGTCAGACATCATAGACATTATGACCGATGGGCTTGAACTGCTGTGTTTTCAAACATCATTTGAACATTGGGAACGGGCCCCTTGAAGTGTTATTTTCAGCAGACACATTTTTCTTGTCGATCATGACGACCAAAATTTCCTTGAAGCCCAGTTTTCTTTCTCTGAGATATCTTCTTTTTCGCAACCAAACCTGAGTCCCTTTTCTCTGTAGGATTGAATGATGTACCTGTACATTAAAGAGAGGTATCCGTGCATCTGACCATTAAGATCTGTTAGCTTTCACATTGGTTAGTGATATCTTCTTTTGAACCATTTAGGGGTTCACTATCAACCATATTTGTGCTAAAGGCGAATATTTTTCTAGTAGGAACCCATCTAAGACCAATTGTCTTGAAAATTCTACCCGTCGGTTTCCACCTAAGACAAGATCTAGGAGTCCCATGTATTTTCCTTATGCACAATAGAGGTGGTTTTTGATTGAAAACAATATGTCCTTTTAAGATCTTGTCCTTCTGGTTTCTTTGCAAACCTTGTTTTGCTCTACGGGTTTGTTTCTTGTTTCAGTCTTATGATGGAACCTTAGCACGTAGTTTGACTTCCTATTTTTTGTTTTTTTTTTTTTTTTTTCAGGAATTTTATTACCAAAATCAAATTGCTTAAGACAACAATTTCCTGACATGTTAGAAAACAAAATGATTTGAATTCAGAAAAATTTCTCTAGAGTTCCTAGAGTGTTCTTTGTGCCTTTTTATTAGCCTCCTCTAGGTAAGTGAATTTATGAAACAATATTGTTTTGAGCTTACATAGATGAGCTAGTTGCACATCATGTAATGAGGTTTGCAGGGGCGATTCTCTCTCTTAGGCAGATAATGTATAGTGACTGTTTTGACAAATCCGTTACCCACATCACTTGGGGAGGCAAACCGTTTCTTTTGAAGTTTGGACGTTCAAATTTAAACGCAGTAGTTGTCTAACACGAACTGGTTTTTTCCATTGTGGTTGTAAAACTGTTTCCCCAAGATTTGATGGTTTTGCAAACTTAGTATTCACTACTATTCCTTAAATTTCCTTAAACTTATTTTTTAATGCTTGCAACTGCAGAAAACCATTTTTTCCTGAATTTGAGCTTTTTGAATTTTATCATTATTTTGCAAATCAAAAAGTTTGTGTTTCTATGTACCTTACTCCTCGATGTCTTGAATAGAATCAAAACATATTCTTTGTAAATGCCTTACAAAAGTCCTCATTTTCCCTTGAGTAACTAGCCACTTTCAGTTTCAGATTTCGATGTTTAATGTTTGCAATTTACATCTATGTCATGTTTAACCTTGGCTTCATTACTTTGTACATTCAAAAATTGACCTTGTTGCCCTTCTTTTAAAACTTGATTTTGATATTTAAGTTCAAGATTAACACAATGTGCTTCCATTCTTGAAAAATCTTTTTGAAATTGGGCAACAGTATTTTTGAGACATACATTTTCAGACTCGAGTGAGTTTGGTCTGAGAGTTTTTAGGTTTCCATTTATCATTAGATTTAGCAGGTAAAGGACGTATGTCAGAACAATTGTTCAGCATTCTGGTCAAAAACCTTTCTCATTATTGAATTCAGGTTGCTCAGTATGCTGTTGTCCTGTAGCAGATACATTATCATCATCCGTTTTTGTATACCTCAGCGCATTAATTTGCTTCTTCATTATAATATGAGTCTAAATCTGCATCATTAACAGTGCCATAATTCCCTGATCTGGCTGCCTTGTATCCTGCTTTTGTGATTCTGTCCCATTGCTTTCATGATAACTAAACTAGCATCTAATGCTTTACTCAATCAACCTTTTCCTCTGTCATCTGCATCAGTCTTTCATTCACCCTGCTGTCATACTCCATTTTATGCAGCGCTCTTTTTTCCTCAATCGACTTTTAACATAATCCCATTTATTGGATCATGGTATCACGGAATTCTGAATATTCGAGGTCGAGTGTATTCTAGGAAAGTATTTCGTGTCATTTACAATAATTCATGCATTTAAATAAATCTTTGACTAGATGAACATCTGAAACTGTGTTAGAGAACTTTAAAAGAGCCGATTGGATCCAATCTCTGAAATTCGTTGTTATCTGTTCTTTTGAAGTTTTGATCCCATTTTTAGGAACATCGTGCCTGTGAAAAGTCTCTAGATCTGACTAAAAAAGTGTCATAAATGCGCGTTTGAATCCATCCTCGGTTCGACTTCCTTTTAAGTCGTTGTTTAAAAGACACTTGAGGTGTGAATGAAGTCGTTGAAAAGATACCATGTAACTTTCTTTTATTTTGTCTTGAATTAGTTGCAATGAAATTTAAGCAAAACGCAATGGTCAAAACGCAATGGTCAAAACGCAATGGTCAAAACGCAATGGTCAAAACGCAATGGTCAAAACCCAATGGTCAAAACGCAATGGTCAAAACGCAATGAAATTTAAGCAAAACGCAATGGTCAAAACGCAATGGTCAAAACGCAATGGTCAAGACGCAATGGTCAAAACGCAATGGTCAAAACCCAATGGTCAAAACGCAATGGTCAAAACGCAATGGTCAAAACGCAATGGTCAAAACACAATGAAATTTGGTCAAAACGCAATGAATTTTGGAGACAAAACGCAATGAAGTCTTGATTTGGGCAGAGTTTCTCCTAGTCAAAACGCAATATAGGTCTTCAAATTAGGCAAAACGCAACCAAGATCAAAACGCAACCAATGATCAAAACGCAACAAAAAATCAAAACACAACAAGAAGAAAATCAAAACGCAACAAGAAAAAGTCAAAACGCAACAAGAACTTTTCCAGTTTGTCAAAACGCAACCTAGAAAAATACGACTTTTCCCACCAAAAATCGCCTTATAATCACCCTTTTTGACCTTTTAACTTGATTTCTCTTGCACAATTAGCTACCTTATGCCTAGATCTATCTTGCTTAATAACATAAACATTCACACAGCATCTAAGCACAAAAATCCGGGTTTGATTTTTTCTTTTGACTTCTTTTTGACCCA